>JASCZW010010528.1:0-36273 GCA_034211315.2 Aedes japonicus | reverse complement strand
ATGGTAGATGCGACAGTGCTGTAACACCAAGGGGTCGGTCAATCTGGTCAATTTAGAATCTTCAAAAGATTTCAAATCTTTTCCAAAGATCGGGCCGCTGATCAGACAATCTTGTAAATCAGCAACACTTTTTTTCAGTGTCTCAAAATTGTAAATAAAAATGAAAAAAGCAACTCATTTCACAACAAACTTTCGATCTCTGTGTCAACATATGAGCAATATATAATAATTATTATTAATAATATTAGTAATATAATAATATATATTTCAGGATAATTATGTTATATAATGTGATATATGCTAGGCATGAAACATGAGTAAGTATGATTTGTTTTAGAACTATTATCCGGAACTGGATAAATGGACCTAGAAAGAGTACCGGCTGTAGAATGTTATTATTCCGAAAATAATGAATGGACAATTATACCGGCGATGAAGTATGGTTGTTCTGGAGCAGGAATGGCAGCTCTGTATAAGCAGTTGGAGTCAGTTGAATGGTACGATTCGGAACTGCAGACATGGGAGCTAATGGCACCAATCAACATCGCCAGAAGTTCCTTGCCTTTGACGGTTTTGGATGGAAAACTTTTTCGTGGGACAGAACTTTTAGGGAAACCTTGATTTCGTTAAGCACTTGGTTTACATTTTCGCATACCATCTGCCCTAAACGCTAGATATGACCAAAAACATTTTAGTGAACCGTGAAGCAGATCAGAACAAATCGATGAGCCCAGTTGAGCTGTGCCGGAACGGTTGTGTTTGAAATGAATTAATTAATTAAATAATTGACTTTATATAAAGTGTAAACAAATACGTTTTCGTTACAAATAAATAAACAAATTACACAGTTTTTCAAACCATGACATCCTCGGCGAGTGATATCCATTTGCAGGCAGTATTTTGAGCTGCTGCCACTGCCGCTTGCTGGACCTGCTGTTGATAATCCTGTTGGTTCATGCTGTTCCTAGGTGCCCACTCGGGGTGGACACGCGCACAATTTTAACAGCACTGTGGTCCATTCAGCCTTTGTACGGCGATTACTGTTGTTGTTGCATTTGTTGTCGTTGTTGTTCCCGCTGCTGCTGTTTTTGAAATTTCTGGTTCTGTTGCAGTTGATAGGGAAATCCTTGTTATGCAAGGTTTTATGGTTATTGAAAAGGTTAAAGATGTGACTTACGTTTGCCTGCTGTTGTTGTGTTTGCTACTAATTAAGATGCTTGAGAATGATAAAAAAAATCATTGAAACGTACTAAAGAATGCAAACCACTAACATTTGACTGCTGTTGTTGTTGGTTTTATTGAGCTTGCTGCTACAGAAATAAGAATGAATTTATAAATGTTATTGTGTATTACTGAACCATATTCTTACGTTGACCTGCTGTTTTTGTTGTTTTTGTTGCTGTTGTTTGCTTTCACTTTTATCGTCCTGCTCTTAATCGGTGAGAAATGCACGCTTTGGATAAGAAAGCAGCCAGCAAAAACGCCCACCGTAGGCATGTAATCTTCCGAAAACTTGGGATCCAACATTGTTGGATTTTCAGAATGATTGCGTTCATCCATTAGCAGGAACTTTTGTAGTAGGTGAAAGGTCTATCCGGTTTAAACTTAGGAATTCCACGGGAGGAAACAATGGATAGACCCTGAAAAGAGTTGTGCTTCAAAATGTTACAAAGTCTGTATTGTTATCAAAACAAGCATGTTGACATTTTGAAACACTGAAATAAAACAACAGTTTGTATCAAACTGTCATAAAAGATTTTAAATCTTGAAAAGATCATCTGACCCAAGAAACCACGAGGCTATAATAGCATGCATATATAGGGCATATGCATAACGTCTAGTGCATCATTGAAGTTGGACTAAAGCTGAAAAGGGCCCCACTAAGATCAAACTAATGCTATATCTTTTGTAATTCCATAAGAAATTACTAAAGTAGCATTATTGCATTGGTAATGCATCACTACATTCTTAAGCTAATCTAACGCTTCATTACTTGAAAACTGTTGAATTGATGTGATTCCGCATTGCCGATGTTGATTTTGGGTTGAATAAGTGCAATAATATAATGCTTGTGGTTACTTGGGGATCTTTTTCCAAGATTGAAATGGAAAATGGGGAAATCTGATCAAATGATCAGAAGTCCGACCCCTTGTGTAACACACATAAATGAGAGAAATTCAAAAAATTATGAAGTGGCTACCTCGGTGACGATCCATACAAAAATAAATGAAAGCCATACAAAAACGTGACAAGGGGGACTTATAAAAAGTCACCTTTTTGTGTGACGTAATCAATAGACGTTCCCTAACGCAAATAATGAGGGGCGAATCACTCATGCATTTTCAATTCAGCCTCGTATTAGGAAATGCATTGTAGAATTTTTGAAAATTTTTCAACGCATTGACGCATTTTAGTGCGCAATTATTGCACATTTCGGGGTGCTTTTGATTTAATTGTACACTTTTTAGCGCATTGATGGCGCTGAGGTACTTTTCAACGCATTTTTTTTCCAAATTTCTACACATTTTCGATTCAGTTGTATATCTAATGATTTGCCCCTCGGCAAATAATCATAATGCAATCTTATGCCTGGTACAGGCATACAACGTACAACGTTGTACTCCTTTAGTCTAGTACCTGTTTTTTAGTACTGGATTAAAGTATTTGACAGTTCGTGCAACGCTGAACGCCCGGATAAAAATAACCATACAATTACAATACAATAATATAGAATAACCTTAAAATCTATTTCTGACCATTGATCTTATTGTGCGTGAATTAGATTAATGAAAAATGCACTATTGTCATTACAATAGATCTACAATTCACTTCCATATGCTAGGGTTTTCAACCATTGTGAAACAATACAATTAATAGTAAGTGACTAAAATTTGTTAGGAAAAAAATGTGTTTTTCTATAGTTAAGATACATAACAACCCCCCTTTTCTATTGTCGATGTCTCAATTAACATTACACACTTAGAATATTTTACAGTGTTCGGTAATTTTTTACCGAACTTTCAACAGCTGAACAGTTCGGTAATCCGATTTACTGGATTTCGGTAAAATTTGACAAGTTCCGGTAAATCGGATTACCGGAACTTGTCAAATTTTACCGAAATCCAGTAAATCGGATTACCGAACTGTTCAGCTGTTGAAAGTTCGGTAAAAAATTACCGAATACTGTAAAATTTTCTAAGTGTGTAGATTCTATTTTGGGAACAATAACTCCTATTGCCATCTTATGGTTGTGAACAATGTTATTAATTGTACATACTATAGATTCTATTGTATGGTTACAGTACATTTAATTGTAAACCTATGAGAATTTTTTATTCGGGCGTTGTATTGGCCCAAACACATTGATAACGGAAACGGAAAACGGCAAAGCCCGATCTGAGTATACCTGCTTGTCGGAAAGAAAACAGGCTAGATGCAAGCCGATTCGGATTGGACATATCGAAGTCATTTGCAGCAACTGTCAAAATTTGCGTTTTCCGTTCCGTTTCCGTTATCATTGTGTTTGGACGGTATGTCTGTCCCAGGTATTATGAATATCGAAAGTATATTTCGTTGAGTGTAGTCGTATTCGAAAGATCATACTTTAAAGCCATATAGCGTGAATTGAGCTTACCGTGTACAGTTTGACAGTTTTTGTTTTATTCATTCGTCTTACTTCTTACTTCCCCTCTTTGTTTACAATGATCTCCTGGTAACCCTTATCATTTCGATTAAAATGAAAATACAAAAAAATATTAGAATTTTAAGACCGATAACAGCACTCATTGATCAGAATAATTGGAAGAACAACGGTAACGAAATAGTCGAAAATTACCCCAAAAGAGTAATCTATCTACAAGCAGTTAGACGTCACCAATACGCTTCCGAATTCATCCATTCCAGTGATAACAGCAGTGATGAATTGAAGTGAACATTGATAAATTAATTCGAGGTTGTTTAGATTGTCATAATTGGTGTGAAAATACAAAATTCTGCTGATCTTGTGTCTCGGAGGTTGAACAACTTCCGTCTCCGTCCATTATGCCGCCACCGCGTGAACCAGTTGATGGATTGTACAACCAACAGGACTTCTACATCGGCCTGTCGTTGGCACTGTCCAGCAGTTTCTTTATCGGTATGAGCTTCATCATCAAAAAGATTGGTCTGATCCGGCTATCTCGTGTCGGCTCTGTCCGTGCCAGTGCTGGTGGTTTTGGCTACCTTAAGGATTGGATATGGTGGATGGGTCTGATATGCAGTAAGTGTTACTAGTGTCCCTAGAGATAGTTAATGGTCGGATTGTATGTTGTGATGAGTCACACATCGTTGTTCAATTAGCAAAGTCGTTAATGGAATGAATAATAATCAATCTTTTGATTGCGCCTGTGCTGAGGCTGATAACGACACGCTAGGCAATGATGGAAACTCCATCCATTTACACAAACGATGACTTGTAGTGAAAAAATAAACGGTGTTTCTGTTCTGACCCATAACCCACGCATAAAATATACATTGAGGCCTATTCTAACAAATGTTTATTTTTTAACCTTTACTTCGCAGTGGGCATCGGTGAAGCAGCCAACTTTGCTGCGTATGCCTTTGCGCCGGCCTCGCTGGTTACACCCCTTGGAGCACTTAGCGTCATCGTAACAGCTGTGTTGGCGTCCAGATTTTTGAAGGAACGACTAAATCTACTCGGCAAACTCGGCTGTTTCCTGTGCATAGTCGGTTCTACAATTATTGTTATTCATTCGCCAAAGGAAGGGGAAATCGACGATCTAAATCTGTTGCTGGATAAACTTCAAGATCCCACCTTTATAACGTACGTTGTAATAATTCTCTCCGTGTCCTTGTTCATCGGTTGTTGTGTCGGTCCACGTTATGGTCACAAAACGTCATAGTCTATATACTGCTATGTTCGGCCATCGGAAGTCTAACCGTTATGTCATGCAAGGCATTGGGTTTAGCTCTACGAGACACGATATCGGGTAGATCGAATGATTTCGGAATGTGGCTACCATACTTCCTGATCTTAATCACCGTCATCTTTGTCGGTATTCAGGTAAACTACCTCAACAAAGCCCTGGATATATTCAACACCAGTATCGTGACTCCCATCTACTATGTGATCTTCACAACGCTTGTTATAACAGCATCGGCGATCCTGTTTAAAGAATGGGGTCGTATGAAAGCCGAAGACGTCATAGGTGATCTGTGCGGATTTTTTGTAGTGATTGCGGCCGTGATCCTCCTAAATGCCTTCCGTGAAATGGATATCAGTCTAAACGACGTCAAAGGTATCATGCGTCCGAAGCGAGAACTTCTCATGTCCCACAAGAATCAGTTCGATGAGTTTCTGGGCGAAGAAGAAAGCAATGGAGGGCTGAAGCACTACGGGACGGGTGAATATCGTAATATTTGATATCAGAAGTTGCCTTGAGTTAGAAACTACTTTCATAATTCATGGCTTGACGCGGGTTCGTTGTGCGTGTATGTGCGTATGTATTTCTCGACAGCTTTATTACTATACGACTAGGTGTAAATTAACGAATAAGAAGGTAAATTAAAAAGTAGTACCTCAGCGAAACTTATGTTTTGTTTCAATTCCAAAATAATCGGCCCTTTCACAGGTATTCCGCTACTAATGCGCTGATTGTTTGATCATCTGAATTCAATACCAACTGATTGAGATTGCAACAATATGCTTGTTTGCGTTCGAACCGTATTTTCCATACAAACATTCCTATTCCCTTTTTCGAGAGGGTTGGATCTGTAATTGTAATTGTAATTTCTCAGTTCCCGCCCTGGCAGACCACTGTCCGCCCATCTGCGAAGGCGACCTGCGGACCCTCTGCAGACAGCAAGGCTGGCGAGTGACAGCCATGGACCGAATAGAATGGAGACAACTTCTGTGTACAGCAGAGACCACGCCGGCCTTAGTCAGATTGGTAAGGTAAGTAAGGTTTCTCTTCTGGTACGGAGAAGCTCCAGATCGATCAGCAGGCAACGATTTTTATAGTTGGGCAGATGAAACTGGTCCCTCCACGGCAGATTTCTTAAAGCAAATCGAAGATAGCGTCGTTGAATGGACTCGATTCTCTCAGCACCGTTGTTGTAATTTGGGTTCCAAACTGTGGATCGCACCAGCGAACAGTATAGTGATTTGAGGCAGTAGATGTCGGAGAATTTTTTTTTGCTATCCTGAAGATGAGGCCCAATGTCCTCGACGCCTTATCAACCACATACGAGATGTGTTGCTTGTATGAAAGGTGAGAGTCCAGAATAATTCCCAAATCTTTTACTTGATAAACACGATCTATTGTTCCACCACCACGAACGACCGAAAGTGAAACCGTGTTGACCACAACTCAGATATTGCTTGCAATGAGAAAGTAGAGGCTCCATGACGACTAACTCAAATAGTTTCGAGATCGCGCTCAACGAAGTGATTCCACGATAATTATTCATGTCTCCTTTGCTTCCTTTTTTGTGAACCGGAAACATATGTGCAAATTTCCAGCAGGATGGGAACACTCCTCTTGCGACGGACATTTGGAATAGGTGAAGCAACGGTGTCAGTAAGCAGGTAATGTGTAACCATCGGGTCCAGGATTGTAGGACGACTTGTGATGTTTTACGGGGGTTGTAATCATGTCGACGTTGATATCGATTGTACCCAGGGCTTGACCGTATAGTGGCACGTTGTTAGCTGCTAATGGAACGTGTTCATCAGTCAATCTCTCGCCAGAGAAAACACTGGAGAACTTTTCGGAAAACAAGTGGCATATCTGCTGGGGGGATGAAGTGACTTCACCGTTTAGCACCATTGAAGATGGTAGGCCAGACTCTCTGCGCTGCTCGTTTACCTGCTTCCAAAAAGTCTTCGGATGCGACCTGAGTTTGGACTGAATCCTTCGTAAATATGACGATTAGCATCGACGGCTGACTCGTTTGAACTCATAGTTGAGCCTGACGTAGTGGTTTTTCAGCGCAAGCATACGATATTTATTGAATTTTCTCAAAGCCGCTCTTGTAGTCGATTTCGGTTTTAGAAATTCGCTAGTATGCCAAGTAAGGTGCTACTCTTTTTGGTGGACTCTTTTCGGAACGTGCCTGTCAATGACATATGCCAAGACGTATGAAAAAGTTTGCGCAGCGGAATCGACGTATTCAGGATCGATGATACTCTCCCAGGCTATGTTAGGCAGCACGCCGACGATACTACGGTGATCGGCTTTGCGGAAATCGTATGACACAGTCGCAGAAGTGCCGTCAAAGTGGTTACCTTCCACGGCAACAATTAAAGGAGGATTAGCCAGCTTTACTAGTGGAGTTAGAGCCGTAGAGATGATTGGAGCGGTGTCATGGGCGCTTACAAAGCGGAGTTCTGAGCTTCGGTTGTTCTCTTTTTACAACGTGTTTGATTTGAGATAGCGTGGGTGCCCAATAGCTATCGAGAAGACTAACTGACCCTGTGTGAAATACAGAGCGTGTTGGGTCTGGATAGAGAAAGCCTCTGTGAGACGGTTTCCACGATATACCAGCTAGATTGAAGTCGCCATCATCTCGTCAACAGGAGTTGCATTCTCCATTATCGCGAAAACGGACCGGCGATAAGTTTCGATTAGATCGTTGTCGCGAACCCGGTCAGGTGCAATATACACCGCACATAGGTACAGTGTGCGATCACTCATATTGACGGCGACCCAGACTTGTTCCACACCTCACTTTCTATGACTCTTGCCTTCAATTTGGATCGCCGTGGACTGCCACGAGAACACCACCTCCAGTAGACTTACGGCTGTTACTCGAATTTCGGTGGCAACGAAAGACCTCATACTCACTCCCGAACGCTTGAGGGGAGGTCGATCGGGAATCAAGCCATAGCAGTGATCCGATACTGCCAGTCGCAAGTCGTCGACGTCAGAATTCATTCCCCCGCTATTTTGATAGTAAATTGTGAGGTCTTGATAACGGCGTTTCACAGCAGGGCCTTTCTTATAGTTTGTAACGTTCGGTCTCGATTGTCTTAAAGTTCGGTTTGTAGAGATAGATTGAGGCTGTCTTGTTGAAGATGGACTGGAAACAACAATCGATTTAACATTGTAAAACTCCTTGTGAATTGAGCACATTGTGATGGGTCATCAATTGAATAGATTACGGAATTGTGTAAATGTTAAATACAAGGCATAAGTTCTGAAGGTGGCAGCCAAAGATCTGAATTGATAATTCGATAATGAGTGTCATGTTTGTTTGTAACTGTTTGATTGAAACAAGTTTTTTGACCAGTTGCCTTTTCTTTATATATGGCAGTAAACTAAACAATGAATACATACAAGATTATATCAGAAATTGTTATATCGTTAGATGATAATCAACTGTTCAATAACTGCCTAAATTGAATTAACATTTAAGTAGCTTGTGGCTAATGCGTGCTTTGCTCCCTTCTTTGTCTATGATGTATGCCTTTATATATAAAAGGTTATTTCGTTTCAGCGACACAATGTAGCGTCGATCTTCTTCAACCATGGAATTGCCAGTTTTAGCTTGTTCCGATACGTACTATCTGATGCGATTGGATTTCGCTCCAAGTAGACGGTGGCCAACTTTTTATTAGCTGCCAATGCATTCACGCATGTCCAGTCCGAAACGGAGTTATCGTTCATCTAGAAGTGTAGAAATTTAGCTAAAAATAAGCCCCTGAAATGTCACAGACAAAGCTCACCCAAAATTCCTCCAAGCACTCAAAATGATCAACGTTCTCAATCACTTTTATACGATTTTTAGCAAGATCCAGCGTATCCAGTTGTTTGTTGTTGTCCAGATTTTCAATCTTCTCGATACCATTCTCGGACAGGTACAACTCCGTCAAATTTACCAGCTTGTCCAAGTTTTCAATCTTTACAATTCGATTGTTCTGCAAACTTAGGCACTCTAGGTTGACCAACTGATCGAGATTTTCGATCTTAGTGATTTTGTTCTTTCCCAAATACAGCTGGGTCAAGTTGGTCAATGATTCAAGATGTTGAATTTTCTGTAAGACATATTTTCTTAGATTATCGCTACATTAACCGACTTTCAATTATCTTACCCTCAGCTTATTGTCACCCAACTCCAGCATGGTTAAGTTACTCAAATGACCGATATTTTCAATAACTGAGATCTTATTTGAACACAAGTACAATTTGCACAGCTTGAACAACCGATCCAAATTCTCAATCTTATGAATGCGGTTGAAGCTCACGTCTAGCACTCTAAAACGATAAAATCGTATATGTAGCAGGTGCCGTCTACCTCCCGAGTAGAGAATAATCAACTTACTGTAAGTTTTCTAAGTGGTCCAAATTTTCCAACTTCGTAATTTGGTTGTCGTAAAGTTCCAGCTCCTGCAACGTCGTCTGATTGTCCAAGTTTTCAATTTTTTTGATCAAATTCCATCGTAAATATAGTCTATATTTTACAGGGTTTTTTGTTTATTCGATTTTGCCAGATAAATGTAATCTTTTTATTAAACATACCTCTCAAGCTTTACTAGCGGCTCAAGATTCTCAATTCTCCCAATACGCCCGTGGTTTAGATCGACATCGGTCGCTTCGGGATCGATCGTTATCACATCCTCCATCTTAACCTGTTCGATGTCTTCCTGTTTCGATTCCTGTTCGTCCGCTGGCTCTGGTGTATCAGGATGATCTTCCATATTTGAATCGATCGCTGGTTTCCCTGAATATCAAAAATTAATTAGGTTTGAAGGAGAGAAGTATGACGATGATTTTCAACGAATTGCTCTGAATTTCGTCATTCTTATTGTTCGTACACCTACTTACCGTCACTCATTTTGTTTGATTTGCAGATATTTAGACGACGAAACTAGAAATGGACTTCCAAGAGAAGGTATAAAATATCGAACTATCAGATGCCGCTTGCTCAAGAAACGAAACGATATGAATCAACAAACTGACCAGGGTAGTTCAAATTGCGAACATAAACTGGTAATCGCGCTCAACATGAAGAAAACAACAACAAAAAACACGCTAAGAACATAACACCCAAATTATGGTTATCAGTTTCTCTGATAGAATCATTTTACATACACTTCTCGAGTAAATCATGATTAGGGCCTTGTAAAGCCATTTGTAAACAATGACTTTAAAAGCTGATCCAGCACGAATCACGAGAATCCTAAGTATATCCAGCTAGGAGCTTGTAGAACTAACATTATGCTACCAGATGCTGCTTTCATTTCACGAGAGTGATTTAAGAATCAGGAGAAATCGACATATAAAGTCATTGTTTACAAATGTCTTTTAGGCCCTTAACATGAATTGAAACACAGAAACACCTTCCGACACACTGAAACACAAACACAACGTGGCAGATTGACTAGCACCCTGCCTATTGTGCAGTTTTGGATTTTTCTTCCATCCACAACATATTTCGTCTGTTATACAACAAACTGCTTTTAATTAGAAATTCATTTGAATTTTTGAGAAGCATCTCATAATTTTCGCCGTATACTTTAACATCTGGGTTGTCAAATTTATCACCACTCAGTGTCTTCTTCCTTGTTCAACTTGGATTCGTCCATAGGAAAGCTCTGTTCTTCTTCTTTAACAACTTCTACATTTTAAAACCTGCAGGTACCAATTTTGCATTAGTATGATCATGGACCCAAAGGGTTCTAACATTAATCTTCACCACCTGTTGTCTGAATTGCCTAAAATGGCTGACTCGCTTTAGACAAATGCACAATGTTGGCAACAAACTTAAAGAGGCAGTGATGCTTAATTTTGCTAGTACTGCACTGGTACTGATATTCTAGTATATGTGGAACTTGATACACTGAAAATTTTGACCAGGTGCGTCATGCATAAATCGTCCGTCCGATGTCCGTAATTAGTCCGTGGTATGATTGTGTGGCAAGTACAACAAACTCTATGCCCAGGGAGTCAAGAAATTTTCCTTAACGAAAAATTCCTAGACCAGACTGGCAATCGAACCCAGGTATTGCTTTGTAGCTGCGCCTTTACCGACTTAGCTAATGCCTGGTACAGACATACAACGCTGACCGTTGTACGAACTGTCAAATACTTTAATCCAGTACCAAAAAACACGTACTAGACTAAAGGAGTACAACGCTGTACGTTGTATGTCTGTACCAGGCATAAGGGTGGACCCACGAAAGTACTGTGCATTTAATAAATTTACTCTGAAATATCGGCATTATAAGACATCACCTTAGATTTGCGTTAATTTCAATAGTTGAATGTTAGATATCAATAGTTGTTTGTGCAAACGTCCCTACCAGTCAAGCAGCTACTGTTTCTGTAGTGTGTTGATATTGTGAACAATAAAACAGTTCTTTCTATGCCTCCACGATGGCAGGACGGCCAACAAACCGTGGTCTTTTATTTTACTTTTAAACACAACGTAGGGAACATTCTGCCCGTGCGCGATCAATAGTTTTAATTATCAAATCGAAGCGTAGAAAATGTTCTGATCAATTGGTGCAAACATTTTGGAAATCCATTGTGAAATTGCAGTTTGTTGTATAATGTGAAATCCATCGTGAAATTGTCAAATGTATTATAATAACAGTAGGCCAAATTCATCGTTATTTTTTAAAATTATTGCTTCATACTGGTAAATGTTCCTTAGTAGTTGCAAAACACATGGCCATATAACACAGGTCTATATGATCAGCAAGGGATGGGAAGGAAGTGTTGATTAGAAGTCTACTTAAGAAGATGCTGAGGACTCATGCTACCTTCACAGACATCTGGAGTGGGAAGTTAGATGGGATTGTGCGGGAGGCTTTGTTTGGCGAGAAAGCACATGTATATTTGTATACCTATGTATATATGTATACTTATAGATGCTTATAGGTCGTTGGGAGCGACGTTGCTAAAAAAGTTGTATCCAGACCTAGGGGGGAGACAACTTAATCTTGCATTAATTTTAAAGCCAATACTATGAGTATTAGTGAAAATATTAAAATTATAATATCATTATACGGTATTATGATATCATAAACTGTCAATACAATGCTACGGCGGAGTCGTCACCAGGTGGCAAGTCAATGTCGTTCAGCTTAGGTCCGGTACATCGAGCAGTTTACTTATGTTGGAAGCAAAAATATTGTGACGTCAAACTACCATAACATTCCATACTATGAGCTGATAGTTTGACATCACCATAATCAGCTGTTCCGTGTAAAAAGGTAAACATTGAGACGAAACACAAACACCACTATACATTTCCACATCTCACGAGTACCAATAAGCTACGGACAATCTGTCAAACTAACATGTACACTCCAAAACGAATTTACTCTAAATCACATTATTGTCAAGATTAATATTTTAATCTTGAATTAGTGGTACTATAATACGATTTAATGCGAAAATTAAAGATGTCTCCCCCCTAGATCCAGACTCTTCTTGCTTGTCTGTCGGTTGGAACATGCCCAAGTAACACAACTCGTTATGAAATGATACAAAATTCATCTTTAAGATATGATCTCATGTATTTTTCTAGTACACATAACTTATTTTTGGTATCTTATATGACCAAAACAGCGCAATCGATCTATTTGAAACATCTTTAAGGTCACACAAGAAGTTTTTAGATACAGATTTAAGACTAAGCATACGTTCTCAAGATGCTTTGAATAACATGTTTTCAATATGATGATGTCTTACCTTGGTAATTTCTAGCATAATAATAACAAATAGGTTATAATCCAAAGTAGAAACATGAACATAACATTTTATTTTGAGAAATGTTAAACGAACAGAAGTAAACAAAAATTTAATTTGAAAACAATGTTTGTTTATGAGGAGAATATGCACAACTCATAACGAAAAAATATTACAATCGTTTTCGCCCAAATTCATGGTGCAACTTTTGATTGTACTACAGTATAATTTATGCGCCATTCTAACGATACAAAAATGCTACAGAAAATTCTCTTATTTTGTTATTCTGTTGGAATCATAAAAAACTGATCTGAAAAATAAACCTTGATAGCATTATAACAAAGTAATCATGATGGTCCATTGCAAATTGTTTGAGTTAGTTATTATGACATCATAATAACCATATTAGAGCATCTTCTTAGTTAAATGTCATTTGGCTCGAATGAATCAATCTTGGAATCAATTGCTAATGGTGATTTTTATTGCATGCCTTAGTTCCGAAAAACATGTTTGTTTTTTTCCAAGTAGTTAGACCAATTCTGTAACCGTTACTTGAGAAAAATAATGAAAAATAATGAGATTTCATAAACGAATTCATCATACTCAATACAAACCTTACTGCGAGCCTTACTGTCAAATTCAATCTGTGTTTACATTTGCTAGTTTGACAATTGTTGATGCATTTATTTTCACTTTTTAATAACTCGATTATAATTATTAACCTATTGGTTATTGTGATGCTATAAACTACCTAGATAAAACATGGTCATGTCAAAAACATGTTAGTCACGTTATGCAGTGCAACTTCCGAACTTCTTAAGCGACCTAAACGATGTTATAAAAAGATCGATTAATTGTGCTGTTGTGGTCATATTTGAGTCGAAAATTAAGTAATATATTCTAGAAAAATACACAAGTGACGTATTAAACGCGAATGTTCTGCGACAACATCCTCTCAGCTTGTATCCGACAAAAGATGTTTTTTTTATCACGGTAATAGCGCCATTACTCGCTTTCTGTAAATAGAAGAAGGGTGTCAACCGTTGTCAAGTAATGAAGCATTAGATTAGTTTACGAATGTAGTGCTGGATTACCAATGCAATAATGTTACTTTAGCAATGCTTATGGCATTACAAAAGATATAGTATTAGTTCGATCTTAGTGGGGCCCTTTTCAGCTTTTATCCAACTTCAATGAGGCACTAGACGTAATGCATATACCCTACACTGAGGAAAAAATCCATATCAAGTTTATGTGTGATCGATATAGATATTTGCAATAACCCCAAACTTATACTGTTGCACGAAAAGGTACACATATAATTTATGATTTGTTATGCATACATATTAAACGGTTGGTTGGTGAAATAAATAAAAAACAATTATACAAATTATAAGCAGTAACACAATTTCCATGAAAATACAAAACAAATAATATATGTTTATGTGTTGTCCACATTACCTTCATCAAGAGAAAAATAATATAAAAACGCGTTCATTCGTTTTCATAGCCCAATTTGTTATTAGGATCTAAATCTACAAGAAAAAAGGTTTGACAATTAAAATATTAAGATGCAAACTCAAGCTGAATAGGGAAAATAACCTTCGAAAATTGCACATAAATCGGTTGGAAGCTCTGTCTCGTTGGGCACGACGTTTGCTACCTCCATTTTCAATATTTTTATTTTACGCTTTAACGCTTCCTCTCTTGATTCGAAAACTCCTTTGTGATATTTCCAATCGCAATCAAATTTATGTGTGAGATGTTATGGTTTTCAGCTATTAGTACTGACACATATTTTCTAAATGGAATACTCATGTATGCAATCTTGTTTGTTCATTAGCAGTATGCAAATTAATAATTTGTTCTAGGTTTCATTCGATTTGACAGAACCAGTGAGCCAAAAGTATCGGGGTACATGGGGTACATTGACTTTACTCTGGAGCTGTCAAGTTGTTAAGGCCAGTATCGACCTAAAAAGTAAAGAGGTTACGGAATTTTGTACAATATTACCAAGTGGAATTTTGACAATTGATCTGCGTGGAACGAAATGTCACCTTCACTTACGGAATAATCGAGCGGAACGTTTTTCCGAAAATAAAAGTGACAGTTCCCATTAGTTTGCGTGAAAACCTTACAAATTCCAATTTTATTTTTCGTTCTTTTCAGGTGTATACTGCTGCCGAAATTTCTTTTCCATTTTTTACTTTTCCGTTTCAGTGAACGGAATTTAAAATGGGTTTAGGTCGGTATCGTGTTCGAAAGAAATTAAAATAAAGTAAATAATCGAAAAGAAAATTCTGCAGCAGTTTCCACCTGAAAAGAACGAAAAATTTAATGAGACTTTGTAAGGTTTCCACGCAAAGTAATGGGAGCTGTCACTTTTACTTTCGGAAAAATATTCTGCTCGATTATTCCGTAAGTGAAGGTGACATTTCGTTGCATGCAGATCAATTGTCAAAATTCCGCTTGGTAATATTGAACAAAATTCCGGAACCTCTTTACTTTTGAGGTCGATACTGGCCTTTTGGAATAGAAAAAGAAATTTCTTTCGAACACGATCCCGACCTTTACCGGGTTGATATTATCATTGCTATTTTTATCGGGGCAGTGTTTTCAGGATATAGGAAATGAAGTTCTGGCTACGCTTCCACCAAGCATCAGCGTTGCCAGGTATACCGATTTATCGGTATTAATACCGATTTTTATTCTCAATACCGATATACCGACAAGGGCTCTGAAAATACCGATTTCCAACTTTTTATACCGATAAATACCGATTTTTTATGAAAGTTATTTCAAAATTATATATGGTTTATTATTTATCAGTGTATTTTTTTAGATTTCTTACCCCTAATTAATTATTTTTCAGAAAATATTTTCTCAATTAAAACTGCACCAGATTTGAATAAATATAAAACAAAATAAAGGAATAAAAAAGCCTTAATCGCAAAAAATAGTAAGTAACGATGATATCCAGTTCATTCAGTCACACATAACATTTCATTAGTGTTAATTTTCAACATTATCCTTTAGCCAATGGCATCTATTTTCGTATCATTTAACATTTCTTATACGCCAAACACAAGGGAAATAAATGCAAACTATCAACATCGCTTTGAGCTTCATACGGAGGTAATTGCATTGATCAATTTCTCTTAGTCGATTTTTGGCTTATATCCTAGTCAAAGCTAGTTTTAGTATTTAACTTGCAAGACGGAGTTATCCTTTATCGCAACGGATATGCCAACTTGTTTACCTGTGGTTATCAATTATTTTCGGACCAAAGAAGAGAAATCGCTACATGCAGTTCGCCCGTTCGAAACTCAACGCGAGAATCATTTGAATTAGTCTTAAATGCACGTACGATGAACAAATTTGGAGTGTTATGGTTGTATGTCTGTGATAAAACTATCGAGTCTAATTATGATATTAAATGCGTTAACAAATGAAGACGGGTTGTAATTTTAAGCAAAATAAACTCATCAGTCCTATATTAACAAGCAACAATACTTTATACATTTATGCTTTTGAATATAGGATTTTCAAAAGAAATTATCAGTTTATTGCTAGGGTAGAGCGCTACTTCGTCGTAGTCACCTATTTTCGTTCTATCAAGCAAAAAAAATCAAAAATATCAAATACACTATGCGCTCAAGAAGCAGTGTTGAATAATCGATCATATCTTAGCTTTTCGTGACTAACAAATCCAGTGGTATGTGTGGAAAAGTGTATTAAATTGGAAGCGGTATACACTAGAATTCATCCGTTTCAAAAACCTTATCGCTATACATGATACATATCTTAATAACATCTTAAGAAGTGTGTATTCTAAAATATATATATTGTAAAGTATTTTTATTCAAAGTATACATATTCAACCTCGAGATGGTAAAAATAAAAAAATGCCTAATGCATTTTTTATTTTATTTTTTATGTTTACGTCAAACTTTGTTCATATAAAATTTGAAAATATAAGAAAAATGATCGCCAAAATATATTGTAATCTTTTTTTTTTTTTTTTTTAAAGAGTACAGGTTGCAGCATCAGAGCTCAGTTGTCAAGGCCTGCATCTGATTTGAATGATCCACTACTCGCACGCTGTCAGACGAAGGTAACCAATGTCGGTCAGATAGGCACTGTTATAGTACGTTCACACCACAGCCCACACCACGAAACACAGAGCATCCCGATATCAAACGACATGTACATTATTTCCAGTGAAAACTAGATATACAGTCGCCGATACCAAGACACACCACAGCACGCGCAATTCAAGCAGCAGTGTGAACGCACTATTAACGTTTGAGTATATCGGGATCAATCAGCAATGCATTTAATTTTAAGTGGTTTATTTTGACTCACCTGTTGAAGTTTGTTCTTACTTACCCTCCTTCGAATGGGGTTGATAGCATGTCGTTGCTTCCATTATCGTATCTCATATGCTCCATTTTTACTTGATGTCTCCGCACATAAAATACCGGAAAAGGGATAGAAATGGAGTATGTTAAATATAAGGTGATATTATCACAACGCCCTATCTTAAGGGCTAATTTTGTTAGTAAATTACTACAAAAATACAACAATATAGATATAGGTGAACGAGAATTGAAATCATTTTAGAAAGCTATAGAATAATGGTAATTTAATTACCGTTAACATCTGATAGAACAAAAGTGCAAATGTCGCTAAGAGAAGATGTGAAATAGATATATACATACATATACATACACACACATACATATATACACACACATATACATATATATAAATACACATATACATACATATGCACATACTCATACACACATATATACAAATACACACACACACACACACACACACACACACACACACACACTCAGCTCACATAATCTTCTTGAAAATTTTTGGAATTCAGTATCAGTCAGTGTAAGCGTTATGTTGTCCAGGTATTTGTTGAAGTCCGTGTTTTTGTACTTGTCCGTGTCATTATATTGTTAGTGATATTCTTGTTAGTGCAGTACACGCTAAGATCAGATTACCGAAAATACGGTTTCAATTTTACCGAAAATTAGGTTTTGGTAGCAAAACCTTAAGTATCGGTATAATTTACCAAAACAAAACGTTTGATTTTACTTAGTTCTTCAGTAAAGTGGATTTACAGATTTTATCGTTATATTTTACCTAAATTTGGTTAAAAATGCTCTCATTGAGTTGCTAGCATTTTCGGTAAAAATTACCGTACAATGCAATACCGAAATTTCGGTAATCCATGTTTACCGATAATTTCAGTATGTGCACTTTTGTACGTTTTTCGGTATTTTATGCCGAATTTTTGGTTTTCTTGTCTTACACCCCGTTCACACTACAACTTATATTACGTGATATAGACTATCTTGATATCAGCATCTATACATCTAGTTTTCACTGGAAATAATGTACAAGGCATTTGATATCAAGATACTCTATATCAAGTAATATAGGTTGTAGTGCGAACGGGGTGTTAGCGTGTATCTGCGCAATCTCACATAGTACAGGTGTGACAATGTAACAGCTATCTTCCTTATTCTACGCTCCCAAATGGAACAAAGTATTTGACGTTAGACTCATCGGGAAAATAAGCTGCTCTGTTGGACATGTGTGGACGGTCACTTAATATATAGTTATGTCTGTATGTATGATGTGTATGTAGTTTTGGTAATGTCACTGATTTACTTACCCACACTGTTGTTATTACTTTTGATTTGTTGGGAACATACCTCCTTAGATGATACTCGCATGCATGTGCTTCGTACACGTAGGTCTTTCTTGGGCGGCTACTTGGTCTTGTTCCAACCAGAGGCCGAGATGCCTGACTGTCCAGGTTGCGTCGCCATGAGACTCGGATTTGCTTCCACTGTGATCCTACTAGGCTCTTTTTGTTTCTTTTTTTAGAAGTATACAAACATATTCGCTCCTCTGCCAAAAACAGCCAAACCAAATGTAGAATCTGTGTGGTGATGCTTTCCAGAAAATTGCAGACCCATAATAAAACTCAGTTATAATAAAAGTTTTGAGATTAATAGACGAATCTTTGAATAGCAGTAAAATAATTGAAATTAAGCATATTCTATACATATTGTTTGAAAATAAGAACAGGTGTCGAATTAAAACTTAATATGCTACTACTAGTGGGTTCAAATCAAGGGGTCGGTCAATCTGATCAATTTAAAATCTTCATAAGATTTCAAATCTTTCAAAAAGATCGGGCCACTGATCGGGCAATCTTTGTAAAACCAACATACACTTTTACTTCAGTCAATTGAATTCTTTCGGGCACCCCTATTCATTGTTTATGTTTTCACCGTTACTAATGGAAACATTTGCTATCAACCTCCGGAAAATGGCAAAGTGACGGTCAATCAACCGCAAAAGGACCAAAAGAATAGCGACGAGGATATGGATTATACTAAGAATGTCATAATCAGTGATTCAAACGGATTTGACGGGAGCGGAACCATTGGATTTTAGACCGGAAAATAAGTGAACTGTATCAATCCGTATAAAGATACTCAAAACGTAACGTGGAATCCTCCGGTAGGCACCCGATATGTGTTCAAGCATTGATTATTTATGGTGGTGGAATTCAGTTGTCATTTGATTGAGTCGCGAGGTGGAGATCAATGAATCACCGACTATCTTGGCCGAATGGGACGACGGGCGCTTTGTAGCCATTGAAGCCATGTTCAGTGTCGATCTACATTGTATTTAGCCGGCAGTGATGCACGTTCCGAATGCCCATGGATTGTTTATGATAGGAACTATGACGGCCTGGCTATTCGTGCAGACAACTAGGCGACCATCTCTATACTGATCGATAACCGAGTGTGCGTTCACAGTTTGCAGCATAGACGTGAGATCTTTCTTGGGTTGACCTTGTCTAGTTATTTATCGTAGATTCTTTTTTCAGATTCACTCCCGGCGTGGGTTTCGATTCTGCTTCTGTACGTACATTGGACTGTAGTTATTGGACCGGTGATACATCGTATATTTTGTTACAATCAAGACAGTGCATGTTGGTAGTGTTTAGTTTGTACTGTTAAGAGAAAGGAAACAGGATCTGGTAATTAAAAAATTACTTTATATTCAGTTTCACTAATGTGACTGAACTATATAAACAAAATTTGCTTCTTTCAAGATGCAAGATATTAATTTTTGGGAATAAATTGTGATTGTTTGGGATTACACACGAATAAAAAACGATAAGGAGAAGACGTTGTTTTTCACACATATTGAGAAAGTATAATAGGTCTCCAGAAGTCCAGACTCTTCGAAAATGATCGCTGGTCAATAGTTAAATTCTTATAAAATATTCACCTCTGATCCGTTCATGATTTGGGGAGAAATTTATTACGAAAACATCGACAAGAAGCACCTAAATAGCTTAGTTCCAAGTGGATGCACTCGTATAAATTTGTCTGCGCCGAGACGAGGGTTTTCAAGTTTTTATTCTTATGTGATCTAAACTTCTCCTGTCGGAACATCGGGAGAGCTCGGGATGTTTAATCTACGTCGTTTCGACCAATTCCGCGTTCTTCTTCTTTATATGACTACGAACAACACCGAGTTGAACCTCTTCATGCTTTTCTTTTCTTTTTTCGTCGTGCATGATTCCGCAGCCGTTTCACCGGATATGCAGTGTAGGGAACGGCTTCACCTCGAAATGAGAGGGTTTCAAACACCTGAAAGAGTTTTTTTTTTCCACAGTTCAGTGTTTCATCGACCGCCTGGTGACCATAATTTGTCCAGCGAAGGAAAATAGAATCTATTAAAAGGTTTTACTAAATGCGTTCCTGACATATTGAGTCGTGTTGATGAACGTCGCATCATGATTGTATAAGCAAGTAGTAGAGACCAATCAGGCTCTCGCTAAAATTAATAACTTGTTTTTGTTTTAATGTAGCATATTGTCACAATATGTAAGAGAAAATATGTTCAAATCCTGCTGAACCCTCCCGTGTGAAACAAAAAAAATAATCATTGATGAGGCGTAATATGAAAACATATACAAATAAGTAGGCATGGTTTTATTTTAAATCACTGAAGTAAAATAGCGGCCTGTGTCAAACTGTCATAAAAGATTTTAAATCTTTAGAACATCATCTGATCTTTTCAAAAGATCAGAATCAAAATTGAAGAGATCTGATCAAATGATCAGGAAGTCTGACCCCTTGGTTCAAATGCACTTCTGGTCCACATCACCCCTGGCAACACTGGTTTGCATCTTTCCCGTTTGGGTAACGATCCAGATAAGCCCTGGAACCTGGTAGTTATCAAGCTACCACAAGGTTTTGCCAATGCCCAGGGGATCGCCAAAATATATTGTAATCTTATATCAAAATTAAACTATAGTTCACTTGAAAAAAATCTGAATTTTACTCTATACCGATAAATACCGATATTTTTTAATAAGCAATACCGATATTGTATAAATCCACCTGGCAACGCTGCCACCAAGTACATTTTTCGCCCCGTTCGCCGCGGGCCACTGACACGTAAACTATAAGCTGTCAAACGTGTGAATCTGCAACAAACTTGTCAAAATAATACAAAATCGATTCCTTGCTTTCTTCCGCTACGTCCATAATTTTTCAAGACATTAATTTCAAAGGCCGTGATCTGAAATAGTGCTGTTATAACTAGTTTATTCCCTGGGCAGAATCAAAAGCGTAGGCCAAAAGTATGGTTCTACTAAGTAATGATGAAGTAAGAATAAAAATTTGCAGCAATCGAAACATTTATCTAATCATGTTTCTTTACATTTTAGTTTCTAACTCAACTCACACTCCTTTCCCAATCTGCCCGGAGCAGTTCTTCCTTCACAGTGACGATCAAACGATGTAAGTTTTATTGGATTGGTTAGGTGCTGTAGGAATTATAATTAAAAAGATTCAAGCATGGCATTAGAATTTTGAAACTTGAAGCAACAAGTTAGATTACTACATGCAGACTGTTCCGGAAGCCCTCGAAAATAAGCGAGCGGACGGTTTATGCAGGACAATCTAAAATTTCTGAACAATTAATGGATTTGTCTTACAAGAAGTTGTCTAGTTGGTGGCTTTCATGCAGTTGATCCAATAAGTTATCATTTTTATCTTTGAAATTATTCTCCACATGATGTTCTTCTGCTTGATTCTTAAGTATAAGATTCCTGCTCTCATCCCTATTGCTCATTTCGAACATATCGCATCGGTCATACAAAAATGAGCGATCGGTGCGAACAATTCGGCGCCAACATTTGATTAGGGCGAATCTGCTTTTGTAAACAAACACTTTGTCTTCTAATTTATCGGAAGTCGAACACAATTTCCTGAAATTGAATATATCACCGGATAGAGATAAAGCTCACCTCCTAAAAGAGTGCTTAATTTGTATTTGTGACCTTTAGTTCAAGAGAAAATGACTATGAAAGCCATTATTTACAAAAGCAGATTCGCCCTAATCTAATGTTGGCGCTGAATTAATTAATGGTGACTTAAACAAACTGTAATATTTACGAATTTCTCCACTTTTTCACCTAAAAAAGGAACCCCTACCATTAGTTTTGAAAACAAGTGTTAAATACTACCTATGTCATATTATTCGAAAAAAAAACCTTAAATTTGGAGAAAGCCTACGTTACTCTGGAAACTAAATTACTTTGGGCTTCAGAGTAAGCTAAGTCAAATATAGATATGGATATGTTATTGTGAATCCGGCTATTCATAAGGGACTGTCATTCCTCGACAAACCCCGATTCTCCATTTGATTTTCACGGAGAGTCATCTCACGCTAAGTGACAATGGGACACCGCCTTGACCTTGAAAAGGAAACCTAAATGACCAACTAGTATTTCAAAATACAGCTCAGCTGGTACACGATATGTTCTATTCTGCGCCATGTGGCAGAACATATGTATGTATTCACATCCATTCTACGCACCACTTCAAATATTTGTTCCAAGCGGTCTCACGGAAGAGTGGTAGTAATAATCTAATAAAATGTATGGAGATCTCTAATTTTTGTGTAGGAAAAGCAAAAATACTTAAATAGTAATTATTAACAAATGTAAGCAGGAAAAAAATACGAATATGTGTATAAATATCGTTTTTCCACTAAAATGGTACCACCTGTTGTAGAAGAATGCTTAGGATCGAGAGAGACGTCTCGATACATACGGCAGGTACAATAAGCATGCATTTAATAAATTCACACATTGCTCAGAATATGCTAGAAACTTAGAAAACAAAATTTCAGTAGACCTTGTATTCATAAGACATTTACCTATCAAGTATTAAAAACCTGCTGTAATTCATACTATTGATTAACAAAAACATCTAAACAATTCCCATGGGTTAAAGCTTGCTTTTCAAAAAGTTACCTTGAAAATCATGAACTTATGCGTAGTGCATCATATTTAATAACATAATGGTAAGGCTTATTTACTTAGAATTTCAACTTAATATTTTTTCCAGATGACGGTCACGATCGACCACAGCCCCGAGAAGGCAAACCTCCGCTGCCGAAACCAGCCGAGTACCAGTGCATGATTAGAGCCCGATCGCGTTCGAAAAAGCTGTCGACCGTTGTTCGGCATGACGAGGTTGCCAAATTTATGGAATCCTACTCGAAAGTGCTAAAATCCACCATGGATGGGCTGAAGAAAATCAAGAAGGTGAAAAACAAGGCCAAAGCGGCACAAGGATAGTGATGTACTGCTTTCCGGGTCATTGCTAATATTGTTGAACTGCATTTGAGCATACAGTTTCTCTGGTCGATACTAGACCGAACGGGAAAGCAGCTTCCTCCATCGGAAGCAGAGAACATTCAGGCCTATTCTGCGTGGCGTGTGAGGGGAGTCGAGTCCCTTTCTTTCTCTTACGTACGAGGTGACAATTGTCGTCTCCATTTGATTCCCAGGAGGCGAAAATTGTCACCTCGTTTGAGAAAGAGAATCGTCTAACCCCACACAGAGCCACGCAGAATAGACCTGATGGTGTAATTTTCTCTAGCATAAGTTATTATTATTATTTTCTTCTTTTTGTGAAATCATTAAAACAGCTGAAAGTTTATTCAAAATTGTGACTACTGCTATGAAAGATGCCGAAACCGACTATTTTTCGTCCACTGAATCCTGTTTTGACTGGTCTCTCTCGAGTCGTTTTAGCTCATTGAGGCGTTCTGCGATCTGAGCATGAATAATCTGCCGGTGTTTCTTACCCTCTCCAAGAGCCTCCATTTCCGACAACCATTCGACGCGTTCGTTGATTTCCTGAAGCACTGAAATTAACGCAACGATTCATAATCACAAGAAAGGGTAACATAGTAAATCTATAATACATTCAGCTTCCCGATCCGTCTCGGTATAGTCCATATCCGTATCGCTTTTGCTACGTTGCACTCGTTTCCGTCCATCATCGGGAAATATTTTACACCCTGCCATCCGCTCCTGAAGTTTCAACTTGGATTTCTCCACCGGTTCCCTTGCCTTCTTTCGGTACGTACTTTCCACATCAAAGCACCACTTTCGATTATCGTAGACAATGACCGCTTCTTGATGTTTTCCTAGGAATCGCAACCGGAAGAAAGTTGCTATAGTCCTGTTCGAATTTAGGTTCCTTCGGCGGTGGAAGTGGTTCGCTAGTTCTTAGATGGTAATTGATTTTATTACGCTGAAGAATAGTCAATTTTGCTTCCTCCATCAAAACTGATCAAAAGTCAAACAATTAGAACAAGGCCTTGAATTTAAACGGCGACTTGCATTTACCTTTGATGAGATCCTGAGTTTCTTTGGTATATCTTGTTTTGGGGACATGGAAGAGGCCTCCCTTGGCGACCCGTAAGCTTGGCCAATCCATTGCTTCTGAGTGATGTGTATCACGTTAATGTTAAACCGTGATGCAGGCAGTATGTGTAACTACAACACTTCAAGGACAAGTGCCTTGAACCACAATATACTTCGCTACTGTTGATGTCGATATTGAAATTCCCGACACACAATCTGTAATAAAAGTAATAATTTTTACGAGCACGTTGATGTTCAACTGCAAACTCTCAACAGGATAAGCAACTGCCTATTACTATACGTTAGGCAGATAGATATCTAACCTGTGAGCTGCACAATCAAAAGTTACTCTTCTCCAGCAATGGAAAACAGTTTGGTGAAAGAAGCGGACATCATAATTGAAAACGTCGCCCTTGGCAACCGACAACTCATACCGCCGTCCACATACAAGCGTCCTTGTTCGCATTCCCATGAAACAACAAGCATGGCGGCAAGCATGTCGTTCTCGACACCCAAGTATGAACCTACATGCAGTACATACATTTTTTTTCTTTTGAGTTAGTTTATATTTTCAAAAAAAAATAACTGCTCATCTTGTATATATATATATAAATATTGGTCCACAACAATTTCGCCGAATTCATCTCGCAGTACGATATATCCTCGGATATTTCACGAAACATTTAACGTTGTGAACCATTTCGCGGATTTTACAATTTCTTTAAAATTCATTTTGCGCAGTCTACTTTTCGGCGGTGTGCATGATTATGCGGAAAATAATCAAAATGCGTGTGTCTTTACTGTCCTTTTTTCTCTACTGAAAAACCCACAATCATTAAAAGGAACGAGTGAAAGGAAGAAGCAATAATAAATATACGTGGATTTATCAAAATGATTGACATTGGCAACATTTTGTTCCCTCAAAAATAAATCTTTTGAATGCAAATGAGTAGAATTTCAGTTGATAACCTGTAAACTTCACCGGTGTTCAACCTTGAAAACCTAAGCTAAAATACATCCTATAGGTTGAGATCTTGGGATCTGCAAAATGACTACCATCATGACACATTGTCATCACCATTTGGAATTTCTGAAGCTAAAAAAACTAATAAACTGTAATTATGTGACATGACAAAGTTCAATAGGCGATGATTTCGATAGAAACTACCCAAGTAACCACAAGCATTATATTATTGAACTTATTCAACCCAAAATCAACTCGGTAATGCGGGATTGCATCAATTCAACAGTTGTCAAGTAATGAAGCGTTAGATTAGCTTAAGAATGTAGTGATGCATTACCAATGCAATAGTGCTACTTTAGCAATGCCTTATGGCATTACAAAAGATATAGCATTAGATCGATCTTAATGGGGCCTTTTTCAGCTTTAATCCAACTTCAATGATGCACTAGACGTAATGCATATGCCCTATATATGCATGCTATTACAGCCTCGTGGTTGCTTGGGTAATACACCAAACAAATAAATTCACAAATCAGTGGAAAATATCCACTAGAAATTAACTTAACTTCCATGTGACACAGGAAGTGGAAAATGCTTTGCAAAATCAAGTGAATCCTGTGTCTATACATGTGTTTCCAGTAGTAGCTAAGTGAAATATATTTTCAGAGTAGCAAATTCGTTTTTTATCCAGTTCCAAACTGGATCGGGTTTAAAAATTGGGTCGGCTTGTTGTGTGTCAGTGGTTTTATTTGTAAGGGCATCTTCAGCGGAGGTCTATTTTTAGATCAACTTTATACCTGATTTGCATCAGCGAAACTTGAATAGAACTAGCTAAAATAGACCAACTTGGCGTTTCCCGCACCGGTGTTGTATTTCTTGTTGTTAAACCCGCCAACAGCTGTCATCCTGTCGATCATTCAACATCAGAGATCAGAAGTTTTTTTTCAGAGATCGCAGATTTATTACAAACATTTTGCCATTTATTGGTTTGACCAAATAATGTTTAATGCCAGTAGTGCGCCGTTAACTGACGACAAAGAATACTTGTTTTTTTTAGTTCGGCTGAAGGTACGAGTGTGAATGCATGCATTTCATTAAAACGATATTAGATAATGCTGATTTGTAGTTTGGCTGCGGATAAACAAGAGTCGAAACGGAGAGGGTCACATCCTGGATGACGCCCCAACGTCGACCGTGATTTTCGTTCCGGTCATCAGAAGCTGTTCCAGGAATACTTTATCGACACGCAAACCTACAACGAAAAGCATTTTCTGCGTTTCCGCATGCCAAGCGAGGTGTTCCTGGACATTATGCGAGTCAACTAGAGGCTTCTCCCAAATTTATCTGTATGAGCTATTTGCAAGTGCTTATCATGACCAATCTATCAATAAACAGATTGTTTACTTTGAAGACTTCATTACTTTTCATTTCCGAGCAATCGAAATACTATTCGGAATCCCGGAACCAGCGACCTAGTCAGCGTTTTCCGGAAAATGCAGTGACTGTAACAAAAAATTAAGACAAGCATTCAAAAACCGCGTACTCATATTTGAAAATCTCAGAACCAAGTCGGAATCAAGCCATGTACGTTGGTTTTAACATTTTATTCTCAGTGTCAAATAAATCTCCGCGAGATAAGCGAGTACAGTTGCCGTTTATACGAAGCTATGCGTCATTACGAGCTCAATGTCTCGACTACTTGACCATCAACGCATGCCTAATGTAAAATACTAAAAGCGTTTAAAAAAAACTCGTGTACCCAGTAAGAAAGGTCTCAGGTAGTCTAACATGAGTCGGGCGTTAGACGAACACGTCAAATTGTTAGTCTAACACTTTTTCTAAGCACGTTACCCGTGCTCATATCCAACTAGTTAGTCTAACATTAGACTAACGCTAGGATAATTTTACATGGATTGCTAGACATCGTTAGACAAGCTTGTTTTTGGAAAATTTATTTTAAAAAGAGAAGATGGCGATGTTTACACTTTGCTACTTAAACACAAACTTGGTATTGTAGACTATGCTAGTAAAGTGAACATAAATGATCATAAAACTTTGATAATCAACCTTTTTTTGATATTTGATGTTTAACCTTTTTTTTAATTATTTTGTCATAACTCGCACGAGTTGCAGATTCGAACACCGTCGAGTTTGCCGTCCTATTGAGGCAAACGAAATGGAATGAACAAAACAACATAAACAAAAGAACGACAGGTGCGACGTAACTCAATCGAGATTAATCTGCTTATGTTGCCGTAATTATTTCCAATTATCTTTATATTGTGTCAAAAGGAATCTGCAACCAGTTGGCCTTTCCTTTGACCAACACATACTATACTTCGAGTCAACGAACCGAAAATACATTACATTGCGGCTCTGCTGAATACAATACTTCTTTCACGACGGACGAATACTTCCTGGCATTGATGAGCATATCCACCCGAACATTTCCGGCCGACTTGGCCACGAGCACCTGGCCAGATTTTGCCACCGTAATGTGAAATGTCCGCATTAACGGATGCAGCTCTTCGGAAAACGATTTTTCGCTCAGAATGTGGTCTGTGGTGTAATGATGATGATTATGAAAAACAACCATCTCTGGATCAACAATAGAAAAGGGCCTATCAACATTTGTAAACAAACACTTCTAAGCCTATTTCCTCGCAAAGCGTAGGCCACCCACGCAAACCAATTCCATCACCATGTAGGAGAAAGTTTCCCCTACACGATGATTTTGTAGGTTTGCGTGTGTAGCCAACGGCTTCCGAGAAAACGGGCTCAGAAGTGTTTGTTTACAAATGTTGATGGGCCCTTTTCTATTGTTGATCCAGATCTATTGTAGCAGAGCAAGGTAACTTTCCATAGTAGTGGAAAAACCTGAAAAAAAGATTTGATCAGGATTCTATTGTTGTTTGTGATCATCAAGCTCCTGCATGAAGGGCCAAAAACGTCTGAGCGGGCCAATGCCTTGAAAAATGTTCAATGCACTTCTTAATACGTGAGGCTGAATCGAAAATGCATAAGTGATTCGCCTCTCGGTTTATGTATGGCAAATCAAATCTATTAGAATTACTTATGGATTTTTACCATTAATTATGTGCAGATTTTTCGTGTATATGACTGATTTTTAATAGGTTGCTGGCATTTGTGGCCACCATTCTTTCTGCACAAAAAGAGCTAGGTAGGAGTTAAAGAAAAGAGATACCGGCCAAGTTTTCACCCACGTACCTATATCTTCTTTACTTTAGTAGGAAAATAGATTGTTACACGCGTATTGTCAGGTCTATTTTTTATTGCGCGAAAATTTCTCGCACCAGTTTTGCGAAAACGCTTATAGAAGTTGTTGCACTTTCTGTTGGAAAATGATATGACCCACTAGCCATGGTAGATAGAGTTGGCGATTATCAGGTTTTCCGGTTTTCAGAAACTAGTACTTTTATGAGTCAATTTGATCGATTTCAATACTTGCTCACTATTACCACAGAGAACAGACATCCAAGCTGGAGTGCCACCGTGAGTAAATTTCTGTAACTGATATTTTAAAATTACAGCTCGTTTCCGTTAATGTTGGTGAATCGTATGTTGATGGCGCCATTTGCCCACCTTGAGATTTGATAGCCTGTCAATTTTAGTTTGGTGAAACCTAGACTAGGCGGCGTTGTTTTTCCAACGGTTTGGTTTTTAAAATTTACACAGTAAATTGGGGAAAAAATGTTCGAGCCTGGGTGTCTGTTCTCTGTGGTATTACCATGTCGTACGCAATGATTTTCATAGCACCAATTTATTTATCTAGGGTAGGAAGCTGTGCGTGCAGTCAGGATGTGTTGGGATAGATTAGGCAATGAACATTATGGTGCATAACCGTTGTTCGCAATATGCATGTTTTACAAAACTACATATTTCTTCTTGAGCTTGGCATTGCATATTTTTGAATTGAATATGAGTGACGCCAGCCTGATGTGCAACAATTACGCCCACCTCTAAAAAATTAATTATGTATTCAAAAAATATATTGAGTTGTTATCCATTTCGGAACTGTTTGAAAAATCGTCAGAAGGTGATTTAACACAGCAGCGATCGGAATGCAGAAAGCTTACTAATGAAAAGTTGGCTCTAGCACAGCAATGAGGTGTATACCTCATTGCTAGCACAGTACACGAAGATACCAAACGTAACCAGAGTAAAATATCAAACGCGATGTCAACATCACCGACAAACCGGCATGAAACTCATCTTCACGATTCAAATGTGCAGCGATCCCATCAGTCAAAAATAAATGTGTCTAGAATTGCTCAGACATGAACCTTCTTATCAAGTTCCCAAGCGTGTTCGTGGCCTCAATAAACGTTCTCAGCAAACACGATGATAGATGTCAGTAATATGATTTGAACAGAAATATTAAGACATTTTCTACTGTCATTCATGTCGGTTTGTCGGTGTCAACATCCTATTGGCAGTCTGACGAAGTACATACATGCCGTATCTTTGAGAAGCGTAACGAATGAACAACCGAGGCTGTCGTAGACCATAAAACAATAAAAACATCCACACGAACAAGCGAATTGTGTACAGTAAAAGACAGCAACGTTACATGTCGCATGACTTGTTCACTGTAGGGCTGTCGTGGAGAGCTCAATTGCGAGGCTATCATAGGGTTGAGAAGGCGACAGCTAATGTAGTACTGCCGTGAAGCGGTACATTTGTTATGCGTGATGGAAACTTTTTTTTTCACAGACGGCTAAGACCAACTTGGCCCTTCTTGCTAGGAAGTGCTTCCAGACGTTATTCTCTTTTTGAGGAAGGTGACAATGGATATGTAAGCAATTTTAGGGGGTGCTTGAGCTTGTGCCTAAGCTCTTGATGCCCGACTGCACTGGCACCATGCTCAAACAGCTTCTCTTTCATTTGTATTACTGTCCTTTGTTTTACACGGAATAATTACTCAATTTTCAAAGTATGAGTTGTTCCACTTTTCCAAAGTATGAGTTGTTCCACTTTTTACGAAAGTTACGACCTTTGACAACGGTCCCATCGAGACCAGAGACAAAGAAGAAAGAGAAGAATCATGTTGAATCCATCATGCAGCACCTCAAATCATATGAGCATTCAATTCAATAACAACTGTGTTGAGTGTGGAAGACCACATTGCGTCAACAAAACATGTTCCGTATATTCCGAGTACTTGGACAACAACCTATCATGCGAATCCGTAAATCGCACTCTTACTACACATCATCAGTACTCGTCCATCGGTTTCAGGCTTTCGGAGTAAGATAGAAAAAACATTCCAAATTTTCTGTGTATTTTTTCCCAAATCATTATGCTATCGATCCTCTTATTACTTTTTATGTTTTCTGAGATGATGCCAAACGACTATTATGTCAAACTTCCACTTGGAAAAAATACTTATACCGAACGATTTTATGCTAAATCTCCACTTTAAACAAAAATCAATTTCGAGGATATAAGTATCTACTACCTACTTGGTAGAGCACTTGTAAGATTCCCTGGATGAAAAGCCTCAGGGTCGACACGCTTACCGAATGCAAGTCGCGGGGCAGGAAATGCTCGCACGTGATACACAAAATACTTTATGAAATTATCGTTTTATTTAATTTTTCCTGCTTTATTCTCCCTTCTTACTTTCTCCTATACTTCTTAATTTTCCCACTTTCTTACAGTCTATCTAACCTTGTGTTCTTCTTCGGGGCCCCTTGCAGCACTACCACCACGTGTCCTCCGTCGTCTGCCGCCTCCTCACCACTTGTCTACTACTGTTTTCCTGGAAGTCGATGTGAGAATCCTGCGCGCGCTTTACCAGTTGAACGGGGTGGCGATGGCGATCACCTGGGTCTACGTCCTGGAAACACACAAGCGTGGTACGAGCTTGGGTGCCGGTAGTGGGCGTGACTAATTTGGGGAACCGTGTAGCCTGCCGGTACGTCTACCGGAACTTTTCACTAAAGAAAACGGGGTCCTGTTGGGCAAAATGGTTGTCTTTTAGGACCTTTTTGTTACCCACAATGGCTGTTGTGCGGTTTTACCTGTTGTCCACTTTGTCTTTTTGTCCGTCACTCACGTCCTTTCTTCCACTGTCGTAATTCTCTATTGTAACCTTAAACTTCCAAACTAGGAACTTTGGTTTAGGCTAGCAATTTTAGACCGTTTAGCCTGATGGTCTTTCGATAAGTGATCAAAGGTTTTAACGTCCAATGGGTGGTCCCCATTTTCACGGAATTACAAAAACTAACTTTTTTATTTGCAGCAACAGACGTTTACACTCTTGCGGAAAGTTGTAGCGCAAAAAAAATCATGGAATTTTAATATATGATTTTTTTTGTAGCTTGAAAATTGACCAATTTAGAGCAATTTTACCTCATCAACTTAGGGTGTACCAGAAAAAAATGGTTTTTTTAAAGATATCCATGTCTATCGCCACCCCTAATGGACTCCCAATAGGCGGTTGTTCGTCCATCTGGTGGCGGGTTTTGCAAGCTTTTGTGGGGTGGATGGCTGCGTTCTATAGTAAGCACTTCTAACTGTGCCTACCCGGGAGTTTGCTTATATGAGTGAATTGTGCAACCCTCACAACCTTTACCTGCCATTGTTTTTCAAACGGATGTAAATAATGCATAAATCTTAAAAACACGCGCCCGCGAGACGCGGACACTTACAAAGAATTCAGTCGAGTATTTTATGCGTGTACGGAACATTCGGATGAATAAATTACGTCGGGTTACTTTGTGATGCAAATAAATTAATTTAATATTTAAACCTAAATCGATGCACAACTAAATAAAACGAAAGTCGGTAGAGAGAAAAAAACAAATTAGTCAAAAAAAATCTACTTGAGACATGTTGACACTACATCTAGGATATGTTAGCATAGAGGCAAAACTTCCTGCAAACACTAGAACACTCATGAATCATGAATCAATAATGATCGTGTCCTCCTACTGGTACTAGCCATACTTTGAGAGAGAGAGAAAAACCAATTGCTGAAGAAATTATAATACCAGCCCAAAACTGAAAATCTCTTTAATTTGAAAAAAAAACCTCATCAGTACGACTATAAACCAATACATTGCGAATAACTCCAACAGAAAAGTTAATACAAATGGAAGCTTACCTTCATTACCGAGTGCACCTAACAGGCCGGCATATGCTTCAAAAATTGTCCTTCGCCGGACGCTTCAGCAAATTTATTCCGAAGTAAGTACGTTCCAATAACTTCGGCTACTTCGTGGGGTCTGTCTTCGTGAACTGCATGACCGCAGCGGGCCAATACTTGTAGTTGGAATTTACCTAGGAATGAAACGGGTTTATTACAATTATGAATCATTTGCTAAATAAATTCGCATTCCTAACCCTGCATTTGACCAACGGTAAGAGCACGGTCCAAACTGTCAATTCCCGCCAGAAGCAAAAGCTTCCGGAACTTTTACATCCAAAAACTTTTGGCTAAGACCTTGAAACCAGCCTTCCCAGTATTTTTCCGATTTCGACAAATCGATACGCCAGGTATATTTTTTGACATTCGTTGGAGGGGTACCAGATTCAGCATTAACGGAGGTAGTAGCAACAGGTGCCGGTAGCTCAACTTCCTCAGCTATAGTGTTTGGATTGGCGAAATTCGTCCGTGCTTCGACTGAGTCATCGGCAAGAGGAAGTTCATTGGTAGAAAGTCGTCCAGTTTCAATGCTGAAAGAAAATAAACCATGTGTTATGCCATGATTTATAAGGTTAAAGTCGTATATGTACTTCACAATTTGCCCCGGCATTGATACACGAGCAGATTCAATATTCCGGATTTGTCCGCTTCGTACACTCCACTCTACGGCGTGTTCGATGCTTTTGAAAGTACTTGGCCTAGATCTCAAGAAGCTTTGCATACTGGTCAGCGCTTCCAGTGCGGTTCCCTCGACAACGTCGATAACTACAATCCCAATTAGACTACTAATGACGTCCATATTTGCAACATGAACACAAATTGCTCCTCCCATCGAATGACCAATAAGAATAACTGGAGGTGCCGCATCTCCGTACATCGTCACGAGAACATCACCAACATCTCTAAATTAGCAACAGCGAAACATATTTTCATTGGTCAGAATATTAACGTTAAGAATAAACTTACTGTGCTAACGTTTCCGCTGAAAGATCATCTTCTTCTTCCGTTATTGTGTCACCATGTCCTCTAATATCAATGGCCAAGCACTGACAGTGGATGATCTTAGATATCTCCATCTATTGGACACCGTGAAATAAATGAAATCCCAAAATCTAGCGCCTGCTGAATCATATAGGTACTTACACTAAAGTGTGCCCATGATAAAGCCGAAAAGCCACCTCCGTGGAGCATCACTAGTAATGGGCCGGGAGTTTCTGGCTTCTTTGTCAGGTAAACCCGAAACTTGCCCCGTTGAGTCTCGACATCCCGGCTTTCGGCAAAGTACTCGCTCCACATGATCGGATGATAGTCTGTTTGTCTGCGGAACCCGCGATCTCTGAAAACAAACAAAAACAGAAATTGAGTATCAAGGTCACCATTTCAAAGTTGATATCCTATAAATTAGGATAGTAAATCTTACGACGGTTTGGGAAACTTTGGATTTGGACACATTGGCGGTAAACGAGACTTCATTATGACGCGTTGTAGATTGGACATGCTATCGTAACGGAAGAAAATTTGGTTTACTTTGAGTTTTATTAGAACTACAAGTAATAATTATTATATATTTCAATGGCTTAATGCAAGTCGACCTATTTTTTTACCCAAGAAAAACAAAAGCGATCCGGTCTCAATGCAATGTATACTTCATAGAAGGTTTAGGCCACCAGACTTATTGGTAGTAGTGAGTTGAGTTGTCGGAATCTCGCGTAATATTTAAAAACGGATTATTTTCATTGATCATCGATTCTCTGCAGTACTGCAAACATAGACTGGCCCAAACACAATGATAACGGCAAAGCCCGATCTGAGTATGCCTGCTTGTCGGAAAGAAAACAAGCTGGATCCAAGCCGATTCTAATTGGACATATCGAAGTCATTTTTAGCAGCTGTCAAAACTGCCGTTTTCCGTTCCGTTTCCGTTATCATTGTGTTTGGGCGGTAACTCAATATACTAACTGATGGAACTGTATCCGCCAGAGCCTGGCAACCCTATCCTTGTTACTAGCGTTTGACAGTATGCAACATATCACGGGCCTTATTCGAATAAGGCCCGTTTGACGTTTGTTTCTACGGGTACCGAGTGGCAGTATTGTTTACAAACAATGAATCTTTTGATGTTTGGATGTTAGAGATGTTGGCTACAGCAAAATGACTGCCCGCCAGGCCCCTGGTATCCGCCCAAACACAATGATAACGGAAACGGAACGGAAAACGGCAATTTTGACAGTTGCTGCAAATGACTTCGATATGTCCAATTAGAATCGGCTTGGATCTAAGCTGTTTTCTTTCCGACAAGCAGGCATACTCAGATCGGGCTTTGCCGTTTTCCGTTGCCGTTATCATTGTGTTTGGGCCATATGAGCTCACTTATTTTGATTCCATACGGCCCTTATGAAATCGTTGTGCATAACTAACACCCCGTTCGCACTACAATCTATAGAGGAATCCAGGTTAAAAAAGAAAAAGACACCGAGAGGTGATAAATCTGACAGCTACCATGTTAAACAATAGGATGAACATTAAATGTTTGTGTATTTTGTTTGTGTCAAATTTAGGAAGAAAAATCCAAAACTGCAAAATAGGGGCATTATTATTATTTTATTTTTATTTTGCTGCAAATGTCTTTATCGAATAGTTTTGGATTTTTTCTTCCAACATACGACAAACCGCTTTTATTTAAAATTTCATTTGAAGTTTTCAGAAGATTTTTAAAATGTTCGCCGTCAGTTCTGTTTCTGCTTTCATTTGGGACGGTTGAGTTTTTTTTTTTGCGCGACAGCCTTCTTTTCTACGGCATTGTAATAAATTAGCATTGTTCTTGTTTCATCAACCCGGTCGCTTTTGTCACAGCAGCAATGTGCGAATTGAAAAATACTTCGGCAATGGAGCGGATAAACCAGCTTTAGGCGAAGTGGCAAATTTCGTCAAAGCCTTGGATGTGGAGCTTGATGAAATTGAAGCTGCTTATAGGATATGCAGATGAAAAATCCCCTCTCGTCAAGGTTAAGTCTGAGCGGTCGATGTTGCACGCGCTGTCCGCCAACTCTGACGAGCTGGTATTCCATTATGGGAATGGAAAAAAGGTTAAAGTACACATATCGCATGCTCAGGATCACATCTGCTATGTGCGAATTTACGATCTCCACCGGAGGTTCCCGACCAGGAGATCGTTACGGTTTTGTCAAAGTATGGACACGTGAAACGCATCGTACGGGAGAAGTTTCCGGTGGAGCTGGGCATTCGCGCCTACACTGGTGTGCGTGGTGCGTATATGGACGTGAAACAGGAAATCCCCTCATCGCTACACTTCGCCAGCCGGAAGGAAATATGTATTACGAAGGCAATAGGGACAAGTGCTTCATCTGCAAAGAAGTGGGACACCTGATGGCTTCTTGTCCAATGCGGCAGAATCGGAGTCAGCCTGAAAGCGCAAAGTCAAAAAAAGGAGCAAAGGGGTAAACTGAAGAAAACTTTCGGATGTGCAGTAACCGGAGGTACAGCCACCGGAAGATCAGAAACTGAAGGTGAGGGAGAATCGGATACGCTAGAGGTTCTGGAAGATAAAACGAAGGAATCTGTCATCATGCCGGTGGACACTGAGATACGTATTGAAGAACCGAAGGACATGGATACTGCGATCGTGCGTTGTTACAGT
>JASCZW010010527.1:0-36251 GCA_034211315.2 Aedes japonicus | reverse complement strand
ATAAATCGGGTCAAAACCATGAGCTGAATTCCTGATACTGAAAACTTTATTCATGAATCTACCAAATCTACTTTATCGACTCTGAACTAGAACAAAAACATAAATCCACCGTTAGGATTCGAACCTAGTGTTGATGAAGAGTGCTGTGTCCCTAGTAGCACACTTGTTGCAAATCAGTAAGTAACCTCAGTGAGACTATTTAAGTCACAATCAAGTTGCTGCAACCAATTACAGTTTTTGTTGCTTGGGTTGTCTTGTGGATGTACTAAATACGCTATAGTTATTCTTGAAAAGACTCTTGACTAATGAAGCTGATTACACAATTTAAGATTAGAGGCAAAACAAGACTTCCTAAGTTCATGACTCGCATCTGTCATTTCAATCATGAAACCATGAATAAGAGTCACGAATTCATAAAATAAGAAGAGAGTTAGTATCATGATTTATTGTTCATGAAAACAGAAACGGATTTGTTTCCGTGCATATTTCTGGGTTCTCAATTCTGTTTCGAGTTTTTACCGATATATCAGTTTGCTCCTCCCGAGATTCCCAGCTAACTATATAAGTTTTCAGTTTGACCCAAACCGAGGTCAACATAAAAAACCCGCATTAATCCACCGATGGTGAGACTGAACCCTTCTTACACTTCACCAGAATTCAAATGTGGGCAATATTGTACTGGATACATATTTTCATCAGAAATTCCAAGAAAATTCAGAGATATTCAATATGCCATTTATTCAGTTTATAAAATGAACTATTTGTCAATCCTGAGCGTATTGTTCAGCGATGTGATTAAAATATTACCATTAATAGTCTTTAATGACCTGTTTATGTTAGTTATATAAAAGGGAAAATTACATAAATATTAGAAATTTCATAAATTCAGTCCATAAAATGATTCAATAAGCTTAATAAGTACATATTCGTTGAAAATTGGTTATAATAAATGCAGACTAATTTTCGAATATACTCGTTGCAGTTCAAAACCAGACCACTCGAGCTAATCGATGCTGCTCTAATTCTATACAGTCGCATAGTGTGGCTAGTCCGCTGTATGTGCTATACAACGCTCCAGATGCGACACAATAGAATGCAAGCGGCATCGATTGGTGTGATTGGTCTTGTTCGGTTTTGCACTGCAACGAGTATATTGTCATCTCACAATTATGTGCTCTCAGGTATTGTTTTGGTCATATCTCCATGAAGGATTATCCAATCATAATGAAATTTTGACCAGTTATTTGGAGATATCATTGATTTGGCACCAACAAAACTAAAATCGGTACACAAATAGCTCAGTATGTAATCGGAGACTAAACTGTTTGATTACTATTATAATAGGCCTTCAAGTACTGTTTCGTTCATATCTTCGTAACGAAATGTCCGAATGAAAAAAAAATAATAGCGTTCTATGGGAATGTTGTAGCTTCCATTTGCCGTCAACAGAACTGAAATCGGTTCACAGATGGCTGAGAAACCGATGTGACATTATTTGTAACGCACACACACATACACACACACACACACATCACACACACACACACACACACACACACCACACACACATACACACACATACTCACAGACATGTGCTCAGTTCGTCGAGCTGAGTCAGAATGGTATATGACACTCGGCCCTGTGGGCCTCGGATAAAAGTCGAGTTTTCAAGCGATCTTAATACCCTTCTATTGATGTAAGAAGGGTAAAAGCCGTGATCGAAACCGAGAGGCCGGCTTTGCGGATTTTGGTTTCAGAAAACCGAAACACCGCATATAATGCTAAGTAATTCGATAAACCCGCCCATTTGAGTTCAATCAGGTGAATCAGCATTGGTTGAATAATCTAATAAACTGTACTAATTGAACTTCGACAAGAAAAATAATGTATAACACGAAATTATTGCAACATTTACAATGGAGGAATCCAGGTTACGCAAAAGTGAGGTTAAACGTCGTAGATGGCGCTCGTTGAAAAAGGTGTTTCGAGCTTTAATTGGTGATAAAAAGATACGAAAATCGACGATAATGACGATACTGACTAATTCCATGTAGTATGAAAAATATACAGAAAGTTATTATCAATTTCAATTTCAGATATTACGATGTTTAACCTTACTTTAGTTTCACTTGGATTCTTCACAGCACAGGCTGACAGCATAGTTTCTCTTTGAAGTGTATTGTTTACATCCTTTAACCCATCAAATTAATTGTTTATTATTCAAATTCTAAAATTCTTTAAATAATCAAACCTTTTATTCAGATAGAGTGTCCCAAGTGTTTAAAAACAACTCTGACAAAATGACTGCCGATGTTTGCTCAGGTGATGATCATTAACTTTCACAGCATTATACAGTGTGTCTCACAATAAGTGTCAACTTTTTTTCAGTCATGGTTTACTTCAGCTGGGTAATTTTAACAGCGGAATTGATTATACACGTTTTGAGTGTATTCTTCTGGCAGCTTACCGCTGAAAGGCCAGTATCGACCGTAAAAGTAAAGAGGTTGCGGAGTTTTGTTCATTATTACCAAGCGGAATTTTGACAATTGATCTGCATGGCACGAAGCTCCCATTAGTTTGCGTGGAAACCTTACAAATTCTCATTTTATGTTTCGTTCTTTTCAGATGCATACTGCTGCAGAAATTTCTTTTCGATTCTTTACTTTTCCGTTTCAGTAAACGGAATTTAATACTGGTTTGGTATAGAAAAAGAAGTTTCTTTAGAACACGATACCGACCTGACGATAAATAAGCGATTCCGTTTGTTATATTTATCAGCCATGAAAGCCATTCGAGGAGCAAGTTTTAAAATAACATTTGCAAAAGCTAAGTTTGTGTCAGATATTCAATAGCCTGAAGGGCTTATGCTGAAGCATTCTCGACTGCAGCCATAACCTCAACATTTAGAAAATGATATAACTCAGAATCTGTACTAGATATTGGAAATTTAATCACATCAGTTTCTATGCTTACTTGCTGTGAACAATCTGAAGGAATTCGATTCGATATTCATTCACTAACAATCAAGATTTATCTATTTGAAATAGCAAGGTAAGTTTGCGAGAGAGATAAAAAATAGAAAAAAATACATGGAGCAGCGATTCACCTTTAGCAGTTCGGAGTGAGTGAGCGTTTTGTTTTTCATAGCTTGAAACGGTTCAAGGAAACTGAAAATGTCCATATTCAACACAAGGGAGGTGCCAGGCGAACTGATTGAGACGTAATCCGGCCGTAAATTGAGCAAACAACTTCAAATGATTGGGAAACTAGGAGAATTTAAAATTAACACTTCATTTGATCACTTTTAAAAAAATAAAAAATAAAACCTTGAAACACATTCAAATTTTTGCTAGTAAATGCGAGCAAATTCCTGCTCGACACTGAAGAAGTCGGTAAGTAGCAGACGAAATAGGCCTATTTGTCACAAAGATAAGCTCATAGTAGAATTAAAAGGAATTTGCTCGCATTTACTAGCGAAAATTGGAATAAGTGTTTCAAGGTTTTATTTTTAAAAGTGATCAAATGAAGTGTTAATTTTAAATTCTCCTAGTTTCCCAATCACAATCGTTCTACTAATACGCTCAAAAAAGTTTTTTTAAAAATAGTGTTTAAAAAAAAAGCGAAAGTGAACTTCAAATGTCCCCTGCTTCAATGAACAGACTCCTAAAGACTGTATTCGATGAAATTTGGACATACGCAATTGTTCGTAACTTTTAAGTGTGTGGGTAAAAATTATTGAAATTTTAACTGAATGTATTTCATTGTGTTGTGTCAATTGTGTAATGAGTTTCGTGAAAATCGGTCGAGTGATTTCAGTGAGGGCTTCGAATGAAGAAATAGTGCGCCAACAAATTTTGGGCACTCACTTCGAAAACCCAAACGCTTCTCATCGATGGATCGGAAAACAGCTCGGAATCGCACATTCAACCGTATCTCATGTGATCAAAGCGTTCAAGGATCGTAAGACAACCAAGCGGAAAAATGGTAGTGGCAAAAAACGTGGCACATCAAATCCGGAGAAGGCCAGGATGGTATTGAACCAATTTAAGCGAAAGTTTCAGTTTGTTTTGTGCAGAAAACAATGAAACGTTCTGGATTACATGTGTACAAGATCCAGAAGGCACCGAACCGGAGCAATAAACAGAACTTGGTGGCCAAAACTCGGGCATGAAAACTGTGCAGGGAGCGGCTCACAAAACCGTTCTGCATAGTGATGGACGATGAGACCTACATTAAAGCCGACACCAAACAAATGCCAGTACAGGAACACAACGTCGCCACCTCTAAGAAATTCACCAAAAAATTCCTTGTCTGGCAAGCGATCAGTGGATGTGGCAAAATGAGTCAGCCCTTCATCACCTCTGGCACCGTTAACGGACAAATCTACAAGGACGAATGCCTCCAAAAACGACTTCTACCCTTCTTGAGATCTCACGATGGCTCGACACTGTTTTTGGCCGGATTTGGCATCTTGCCACTATGTCCGGCCCGTCTTAGACTGGTACAAAGATAATAATGTAGTTTTTGTACCAAAAGACGCCAACCCTCCAAACACTCCGGAACTTCGCCCAATTGAAAAATGTTGGGCAATCATGAAGGCAAAGCTCGTTAAAACTCCAAAACTGATAGAAAATGAACTTGAACTAAAGAAAGTGTGGTTAAAAGTAAGTAAGCAAGTCGGTCCTATCATTGCCCAAAATTTGATGAAAGGGGTCAAGGCAAAGGTGCGGGCATTTGGGATGTGAGAAGAGGTTCAATAAACCAATGATGTCAAAACTTAACCGTTTAGTAGTACTTTATTTCCAGAAAGTTTGAAAAGAATCGGGCTCAAGGAAAATTTTTGGTGACCTATTTTGTGTGTCCAAATTTCATCGAATACAGTCTTTAAGACATGATCTGGAATGCAAGCCGTACAAGAAACAACGGGTTCACGGGTTGACAGATCGTTAAAAGTAAGCCAGGGTCCGAAAAAGCATGAAAAGGAAAGGTAACGTAAAAATCAACGCTGAATATTACATCGAGCAGGTTTTGAAGAACCATCTGCTTCCTCATGCCTCAACGCTGAATGGGAATACATCATATTGTTTCCAACAGGACTCAGCTACAGCTCACAAGGCAAAGAAGACGCAAGCGTGGTGCGCGGAAAATTTGCCCGATTTCATCACAAGCGGTGATGGCCTGCATCTTCACCGGATCTCAACCCACTTGACTACTTTGTTTGGAGTTACATGCTTCAACATATAGGCCCTACGAAAGGGCTTACTTTAGATCGATTTAAGAAACATTGGGTTGATATTTGGGACCAAATTCCTCAGGAAATCGTGCATGCCAGCTGCGATGGGTTTACAAAGCGTTTGTGCAAAGTTATCAAGGAAATGGTTGAGTAATTTGAATTGAATTAATATGGTTTATCTCTATAGCATGTATCTTTCAAATGAAACATAAATGCTATGATTTGGTTGATTTGTTTTGCTGTAGTCCCATTCTGCCTTAGTAAAACCTATTGTGAGACACCCTGTATAATTGCAATTGTATAAGAAAGTCAAGAGCGGAACATACTAAAAATCTACATCGTCAATTTAACTCAATGTGGAGGACGAAGTAATCATTTCCTCTATGTGTTGAAATGCTTTGATTGCTTGTATTTTGTATCCCACAAGCCCGTACATTAATATTCATCGCAGATCTATTGGAGCGTATCAATCGAGCGCACAAAGTAACATTCCCCACAAAGCTTCATTCCGGATGAAATGTAAACACTTACTTCAGCATTAGAGAATGTTTGGTATTCCGGACGTTCTTCCGGTTCCAAAGATAGATTAACGCCATTAGATTTCCGACACATCCAAAAAGGTACGATAGCGCAATCACAACAATAAAGTGAGGCCTCAACGGCGATGGGGCCAGTTCCTTCGTTAGATTTCCTCCAGTCGCGAGGTTCGCAATAAGGCTCACATTGCTGCTGTAGTTCGAATCTCCTGGCAGCACTAAGAACTCGGCCAGCGAGTTATTCAACGCGAATTCGGACATTTTCAAACATTAACACCAGTAGAGCACTGAACCGAAACCGAAATCACACACACCAAATTCCAACTAATTCTTCTTCCAGAGAATTACTTTTTCATTTGTTTCAATTAGCACTAATCCTTGATTAGATCTCGGAACTGAACTTTGAATTCATTCGCGTATCCAATAGAACGACACGTGTAGGTCCTTCAAGCAGGGAATAGCACTCATCGTTGATCGAAATGTTATTTGACAGCGATCTAATCTGTATCCTGAAGCCTTAATCCTTCACCGTTCTTGAGATCTCCAAAGTGGACTGCGAATGGACAGTGACCCGTTGCCCTGTACGCCTCCAGTTGAGGAACCGATTCGAACCTAACCGAACTCACGCGCTTTCAAAAACAAACTAAACACACCGTCAGGAAAGCCAAAGAATTTTATCCACCCTCATTCCCCAACTCACCCCAACTCCTCGGGAATGGCGCAGATGACACTCCGGGCACAACGAGGCGGAAAGCAACTAGTTGGGGAGATAGGCCTCGAGTTGCCGAAGATGGCCGATGATGATCGCAATAAGCGCTTCGTGGGATGATTAAAACGGGAGAACAGAAAGGAATATCGTTTAATTGTTTTATGGATCGTTTGTATTTAAATTAAATTGAAACGCGATACTATTACGAAGCATATTTTGTGTATTGTTCACCGGCCAGTACTCCATCTGTTCGGCAACGGGGTGTTATGACTTTTCTAACTAGGGATGATATTCATTGCCACCCGGTTATGGTTTCGATGGGTTTCGAAAAAAAAACGGGTGGAACGGGATGGCGGCGGGTTTGTTTGCGGTTTGATGGGGAGAAGTTTCCTGTTGTTAACTACATGCTTTGTTTACTGAACGTTTTGGTTTTCTTCTTCAACCGTTTAGCAAACTCAAAAGCGTTTGTCTGTTCGGAAGGGATGATTTTTCTTCTTCCGAAGGGATTTGGGATTCTTCGTGATAGGATTAAAGTCGAAACTAAAGCACCTACCGGTGTGTGTGTGTTTTTGCAATAAAGCGAGCATAGTAATATTGTCCTATCGAAAATGTCGGGCGTTTGAAGCATGTAATTGATAATCAATTATTAATTTGATACATTGCCCAGCTATCCTTTCACTTTGCTAGTATCAATCATGTTTCATTGAAAAGTTCAAAACTAAGAAACATAAATAGCTGCATTATCTTCGGATTGATCCCCCAATCAAGAGTTTTCTCCAACACTACAACTTTGAATGACCAGTCAGGGCTCCTTTTTTGTTGTGGTTGGGGTTGTGGTGACCTTTGGGCACCGATGAGACTCCTCAAGGTGTCTGAACAAAACAAACACAAACTAATCAAATAAAGCAATAAAAAAACAGATTAAACCCTTATGCTAGACATTTGGAGAAACACATAAACACAGAAAAAGACATTTGGAGAAACACATCAAAGGATCGAAGTAGACCGCGCTCCTAAATTGATGTTTTTGTTATGCAATTTTGCTCTTAAATTTTTCGAGAAGTAAACTTTGCAATTGAAGTGAGAATCTGAGAAAACATTAGACAAGTTCTTTAGTGATGTTTGTGATGGTCATCAAAGTGGATTGCATTCTACTCATCTACAGATTATTTTGACATCATGCTCAGAAGATGTCTTGAAGATGTCTTGAACAACTGCACGGAAACTCAGCTAATTTTGTATTTAGGAACTCAATTAATGCAACTAAAGGGTGTTCCGAGCAAAATTTGATCAATATGTGTGAGTCGATCAATGTTTTTATCAATAAGTTAATTCTTGTTCTTTTTCAAGTTCAGTTAACACAGAAAAAAGGTTGTAGGGGAGGATGGTACAAAATGCACCGTTTAAGCAATATCGTGAATTTCTAGGTAACTGAAACTGAAATATAGGAATAAGTTATTGAGTATAGTGCATTACGATGTTTTCGTTGTAGATCAAATGTGATTTTAATTCTAAACGATGGTTTTTCATGATATTTTAAACCTTTTCCAATATGATGCCAAGATGCTCGTTTTATTGCTCAATATGCACCCTAAAATTGGGTTAAAACGCACCACAACACTGCACTATGGTACGAATGAACAAATTTCGCGACAAAAAATCGATAACTCAAAAACCATTAACTTTAGATAGATGATGTCTTCTGGAGATTTAATTTAAAAAATAAGATCTATCTTTTGATTTGGGTGGTGACTAGGTTGGTCCTTTTATACTGATAATAAAATTTTCAACTTTTTATTCATATGATTTAGAGGGTTTTTTCGCTTGTACAGAATTGTAGATATTTTAATTTAATGAAACTTTGCATATGTAAAAACATAAATATAATTAGAAAAATGTACATAAAATGATGTAAATAAATGTAAGTAAACAAATGTGAATGTGTTAACACAGACAAACATACATAACACTTGCAGTTTCTTTCATCGATTACGCATTGAACATCCACTTCAAATGTTTCTTAGTTGGTGATATCGCCACAGATAGCGCGTATACTCGATTTTCTTACGTTTAACGTTAACACACTACCGCCATCTATTCAGCTTAATCATCCATCACAGTGTGCTGAACAGAACGCGCAGGTGTGTTAGTGACGATGATTTGTAGTGTCAAATGTTCGATATGTTATGTCTGTTTGTCTGTGATATATTTTTTTATTAAAAAAAGGAGATGGATTAATATAAAAATATAAACATTTTCATAAAAAAAAGTTAATGGTTTTCGAGTTATCGATTTTTGTCGCAAAATTTGTCCATTCGTACCATAGTGCACTGGTATATTATGCACCACATTAATGAGATAGCATGCACCGCTTGTAAAAAGTAAAACACAGCTATAAAAAGTTACTCATTAGAGGTGTAAAGTTGCAACATATCGTCACGTCTTCTTAGCTCTGTTTGGTTGTCGAGCAGCCAATGGCTATAGAATAAAGACGTTGCGCAAAACGTTGTGATATGTTGCCAACTCCTCATTATATACACGCTTAGATAAAAGTACCTAAAGGAGCAGTTAAATGTGGGTTGCACGTTGGGTTTATTTGTGTTTATCTACCATTGGGTTCAAATTACTTACATTTGAGTAGAATTTTACCAGAAGTAAGTTTTGTATACCCAACATTGGCTTCATACATTTAACCGCTCCACTGAGTATTTTTTTCTTAGCGTGTAGACGTATACATAACGCCACGGTGCGTTCTGCCCCAGTTTTAGTTTCGCATGCTTTTGTCTAAATATTCTGAAAATACGTGGAATTATAGTGAAGTTTTGACACTATCTTGATGTTTTGTTGTGTGCGATATATGTGAAGTGGATTTATTATAAACCATGGATATTAACGCTTGTTAAAAGCTTATTTGAATAACACTATTATTTATATGTGAGTAACAATCGGGACAAGTTCTTCAATTTTGATCATATTTGGTGTATGTTGTGCCTTAGGCTACTACCAAATTATGAGTTATGCTGTTTTATTTAAAATTTGATAAAATATAATTCCATTAAATCTATAGTTTTAAAGATTTGAGCATATTTATTGAGTGGGTCATTTTACCTCACCAGTGCATTTTGTACTGTTCTCCCCTACGGAATCAAATTGCTGTAACTTTTTACCCGTTGGGTATTTTCTATTGAAATTTTGGGTGGAATTAGTTCAATGTGTATTTGTTTACGCTGTATAAGCAAAAATCAATGTGTAACTAGCTGATTTGAAATTGGTTCACTATTGTAGAACCCCTAGGTCCGAAGTACACCTTGCAGTCTGCACCTAGCAATAATTCTTGCGCTTTTGTGTACCTTTCGGTACTAGTATCTTGTGATTCGAATAACTTTCTTCCGGTAAGCTTTTAGCGATCAACCCACGTGTGCACCCGGCGCTTTATCCAATTTTGAGTCATCGTCGCCTGGAAGCTTCATCTCTGACACTTCTGGAGGTTGCTCGACTGATGTTATTGTGCCCAATGACGTAGTGCCTGTTTCTGCTTTGCGGATTTATTACCAAAACGTACGTGGACTCCGAACTAAGGTAGATTCGTTTTTCATGAAATGAACATACAAATGAAATACAATATTCTGCATGGCTCGAGAACTAATCAAGCAAATGGAACCAAATTTAGTATGTGGTGAGTTTTTGAGGACAAGAAATGGTTCTATGAGTTGATTTGAGACCCTCCCTTTCCGAAAAGGGGGATCCCATACAAATGAAACGAAAATCCTCTGCATAACACGAGAACTAATCAAGGAAATGGAACCAAATTTCTCATGTGGGTGTTATTGAAGGAGAAATGTTTCTATGTTGTATTTGAGACTCTTCCGCTATATGAGGAGGGGGGGGCGAATGCTTCAAACAAATGGAACACAAATTTCTGTATAACTCGAGAACTAATAAAGCAAATAGAACCAAATTTGGTATGGACGAGTTTTTGAAGGCAGAAATGTTTCTATGGTGGTTCAAAACCCCTCCTTCCTATAAAAATGGGGGATCTCAGACAAATGAAACACAAATTTAATCAAACTGAGAACTATGCCTACTGCTTTGCAAATTTGTATTCAGTGGTTTTTGGGTCCAGGAAAGCATGTTATGATAGTTCGAGACCCTCTCGCCTCTAGAAAGTTGGGGTGCCCATGCAAATGAACAACAAATTCCTGCATAACTCGAGAACTAATGGACCCAAAATTATTGGTATGGGTGATTTTTGAAGGCAGAAATGTTTTTATGGTGGTTTGTAAGCCCCTCCTCCTTCTGAAAAAGGGGCCCCCATAAAATGAAACACGAATTGACAACCAGGCATGATGAATCCCCTACTGCTTTGATAATTTGTATGTAAGAGTATTTAGGTCCGGGACAGCATAATATGATAGTTCAAGACCCCTCTCGCCTCTAAAAAGGGGGGCCCCATGCAAATGAAACCAAATTTTGTGTGGGCGAGTTTTTGAAGGCATGAAATGTTTTTATGGTAACTTGAGACCTCTCCTCACTCTGGAAAGAGGGGCTCCCATACATACGAAACATAAATTTAAACCGAAACATGAACTATCCCTACCGCTATGCAAATTGTATGCAGGGTTTTTGGGTCCGTGAAAGGATCTTATCAAAGTTCGACCCCCTCCTGCCTTTAGAAAGCGGGGCCCCATGCAAATGAAAAACTATTTTCTGCATAACTCAAGAACTAATCGAACAAATGGAACCAAATCATGGCATGTGGAGGTCTTTTAGTAGGCAAGAACAAATGCTTTTCATTTCGGATGGTTTGATGACCCCTCCTCTTCTGGAAGGGGTGCTCCACACCAATAAAACACAAATTTCTGCATAACTCGAGAACTAATCCCAGCAAATCGAACCAAATTGGATGTGGGGTTTTTGGAACCAAGTGAAGTGTTCTGTGGAGGTTCGAGATTTCTCCCCTCTGGAAGGGGTCAACACGATCAATCATAACGCACGTTATGAAAACTTATATGTAGGGCTGCTGAGGCCGGAAAGGTTCTTAAGTGATGGTTCGAAGCTCTCTTCCCCGCCTGAAAGGGGAGGACTTCCATACAAATGAAACACAAATTTCTGCAAAGCTCGAGTTCTTGGAATTGGAGTTCATCAAATGGAACCAACTTTGGCATGTGGGGTTTTTTGGGCAGGATTTTTTTCTTAGTTGGTTCGAGACGCCTTTCCTATGGAGAGGGAATGAATGAAAAAGACATTTGAAACAAACATGAGGTTTCAAAATGTGTATTTTTCAGGTAAGAAGCATAATCTGATAGAAATTTGAACCCCTTTTTAGTCAAGAATTAGTTGAGTTACTCACACTGCTACATTATGCTGTGTGAATCTTAGGTTATGCAAGAGAAAATTTCGTACAAACTGACAGGATACGGCTTCGTTTGTGGCTTCGTACTGGTCCAAGGGTTAAATTAATAACAAAAAACTGTTTTTTAAATAAATAACACACACACACAAGCACAACAAAAATATTTTAACCAGATTCATTCAGAACAAAAACCACAAACGAGCCAGTTCTATTAATTTTTCATTCATTTAATCGCATGCGTTGCAAAGCTCGCACCGGGTTCAGCTAGTATCATATAAAATGCAAGAAAAATCGTTATCGAGATTTCTATTGAAGAGGGTTTAGTATCCATATCGTCGGCTATCGTTCGTTGAACAAACATTCGCTTTTTTATATTTCAACAAGAATGCTTACATTTTCCACTGCTTCCGGGATGGTAATGCAGTATAATTACCAACTAAGTAACCTGTGTCATCATCAGTATCTACCAAAAACAGATAATACTGGCCTAAAGAAACACATGTCACTTTATATTAACATTTGGCGTTAAGTTGCTACATATTTTCTGTTTTTCCCGCTGTATTTACTGGCTACACTATGCTTTTCGACTTCCGATTCATTTTTGTTTTGAACGCGGTACCACACAATCACCAAGTGATCCGATCGGAAGTTTCGAGCACTAGCACACAATCGAATCAGGAAACGAAAATAAATCACCAACGGAAGCCAACGAACGAATCAATAAATTGTATAAGCAAGCAGTGATGAACGCGCATACAATTGACTGGCGACGAAGTTCATGCTATGTTCATTCAATGTTTACCTTGGCCCATCAGTGTTCGGTTTGAGAGGTGAAGCAGAACCTCTCATTGTGTGCGTCTATCGATTCAAAGAAGAGCGTGCAACGAATGGTTTTTGATAAGATTGGAACCATCTTTGCTCGTGCCATTACTCGAAAGATGTTTTGGAGTACAAGGCTAAGGAAATCAGTTTCGTGCCGAAGCATCTAAGCCCCCGAACGCATCGGAACTGCGGCCAAATGAAAAGCTCTGGGCCATCTTGAAGCAGGCACTTCGGAAGCATCCATAGGAAGTGAAATCGGAGGAAGATATGAAAAAATGGGTTTCCACGCAAAAAAAAAGTTGGTCCAAATGTTGTACAGGACCTTATGAGTAGTGTAAAGAAGAAAGTTCGTGCATTTGGATATGGAATTGAATTAAACTAAATAATCATGGGAAAATATTAAGAACATGTTTTATTTTAATCCCTGAAAGTTTGAAGATGATTGGTTGATCGGGCGAATTTTGCCGAATATCTGTGTGTGTCGCAATTTTATTCCGTACAACCTTAACAGGAGAAATGTTCAGCTAAGCTTCCGTTTTACCGAATGGTCTTTCGTTTAACACCTGCCATAAGATTTTGTACAGTCTCCTTGTCCACTTTGTTCGCCGCAGAACGCCAGTTTGCCTTCTCGATCACAACAGCTTCTTGAGTCTTCTTAAGGTTCCGCTTGACGATGGCCCAATATTGTTCGATTGGGCGGAGCTCTGGCGTATTGGGAGGGTTCTTGTCAGCATCGTCGTGTACAACTTTTCCGATCGTGCTTTGGCCGACGTGTTTTGTTTATTGTCGCGATTTGGAGTCACCACTTTCTTGTAAGTCTTCGTTTTTAGAGGTTGGGGTTCCGCTCGAAACAGCGGGCAATTCTGTAGTCACTGTGGCCTCCGGTTTTCATTTTCCCTCTGATCCAGCTGTCCTGGCTGTCCACAAACATTCACCGAACACTTTTAATAAGTTGGTAACAGTTGATTTAGCCACATTCAACAATTTCACCAACTTGGCGTGAGAGTAGTTTGGATTTTTTCCAGGCACGTGCAAAATTTTGATGCGTTGCTTCTCTTCCTTCGATGACATTTTGATAACTGCAGTGCTAATCTCAAAATCAAAGTAGAAGCAAATAGACGCACACATCTTCAAAATGAGGGGTGTGTTAATTTTTTTAATGCACGATAAAAGGAAATGTGTCAAGTTTAATCGTCCAAATTTTGATCGAAACACCTTTTAATTCTTATGTACGATAATGAACAACCAGGAACATTACAACCTTGACAATCCATCACCATCTGGACGACAGCTGATCAACAGACAACAAAGGCTGTTGATCCATACCGAACTACCCATGGATATTGTTTGGATCAAAGCTAGTTTCGGTCACCGTAGAGAACGGCTAGACTTAGGAATTTTAATTTGTTAGTTTAATTTTTATGTTTTAATAAATTCACTCGTTTGCAAGGAAATAAATGAAGTGTTTGCTAGTATAAATTCGCGTAATGTGTTGTTTGAGTGCCAGGTTGATCAACTCTGAACCCCCAAGTCCCGCTACTAGCATTGCACCAGCAAGTTGTAAGATTCGACAAGCAAGTCCCAAGGCTCCACCAATAGGCAGCCTCCACCTGTCCAGTTGGCAGCGTTTCAACGACCGTTCTCGTAAAGACCAAGCGGAAAAATGGTAGTGGCAAAAACGTGGCACATAAAATCCGGAGAAGGCCAGGATGGTATTGAACCAATTTAAGCGTTATCCCAACATTTCGATCAGGGATGTTGCGAAAAAGGCGAAAGTTTCAGTTTGTTTTGTGCAGAAAACAATGAAACGTTCTGGATTACATGTGTACAAGATCCAGAAGGCACCGAACCGGAGCGATAAACAGAACTCGGTGGCCAAAACTCGTGCAAGAAAACTGTACAGGGAGTGGCTCACAAAACCGTTCTGCATTGTGATGGACGATGAGACCTACGTTAAAGCCGACACCAAACAAATGCCAGGACAGGACAGGAACACTACGTCGTCACCTCTAAGTTGGCCGTTCCGGAGAGTGTACGGAAGAAGAAACTGTCAAAATTCGTCAAAAAATTCCTTGTCTGGCAAGCGATCTGCGGATGTGGCAAAATGAGTCAGCCCTTCATCACCTCTGGGACCGTCAACGGACAAATCTACAAGGACGAATGCCTCCAAAAACGACTTCTGCCCTTTTTAAGATCTCACGATGGCCCGACACTGTTTTGGCCGGATTTGGCATCTTGCCATTATGCCCGGCCCGTCTTAGAGCTGGTACAAAGATAATAATGTAGTTTTGTACCAAAAGACGTCAACCCTCCGAACACTCTGAACTTCGCCCAATTGAAACATTTTGGGGCAATCATGAAGAGCAAAGCTCGTTAAAACTCCAAAACTGATAGAAAATGAACTTGAACTATAGAAAGTGTGGTTGAAAGTAAGTAAGCAAATCGGTCCTATCATTGCCCAAAATTTGATGAAAGGGGTCAAGGCAAAGGTGCGGGCATTTGGTGACCTATTTTGTGTGTCCAAATTTCATCGAATACAGTCTTTACACCGGCATCGATTACTTTGGACCAATATCAGTGCTAATCGGCAGACGTACTGACACTTGCATGACAACCAGAGGCGTGGAAATCGAAGTCGCGTATTTTTTTATCCTAGTAGTGCGCAATTTAAAAGCAAGAAGTGTAACCAACCGTTTTTGGGTTACAATAGAACCATCTCATTCAGTGTTATCAGCTTGATTTTGTTTAAATCTCGAGTACTTTTTCAAAAGGACGTAAGTAACAAAATGTAAACAAACGCGTTGTTCATGGCATGTTATTAAAAAATCATGTATATATGCCCACATTTGATGAACTTTCTGATAGATTATTTCTGAAAGTTTTTACAAACTTTTTACAAAACGGTGTAAAATCACTTTTGTTCTTTTTGGGAATAATGTACATACGCCACTTGTGTTGAAAAGTAACTTGCAAATCATTGTTATATCATTTGAATGCTTCTTAACGCGCGTAAGTAAAAGGCTTTATACCACAAGGATAAAAATTTAGATTTGGTTAAGTAAAAATTGATATTTTTAGCAAAGATATTTTTACACCGATTTGTTGCAGAAAAAACTAATACGCCATTTTGATAATATCAACGTATCTTTGTGAAATATGACTCTTCGGACCGGGACCAGAAACACTGTATTTTTCCCAGCAGCTTTTCTAGCAGCTAAAACTAATTTTTTATTTAGTAACTTGTATTTTTTAGATGTAACATTTACTTACAAGAAGTAGTTTAATTCTGTAACCCTCGTGCTGCGGACAATGGATTTTGTGTGTTTCGTTCCTAGCCTAAGTTCAAGTTATTTATTTAGTTTCGTTTACTGATTTTTTAATTTTAATCATACTCACAATAGTTGACCTTCTATTTTAAGATCAGAATTATGCCAAATAAGTGTAGATAAATAGGTTAGCTATAATTCAATTCGATTTAAGATAGATTTAAGCCAAAGTTTTCCATAGACACTAAAAGATTAAATAGATTTAGTTTACTCCTTAATTTTTAACTGCATGTTGTAAATATAAGTTTTAAACGTATTTGTCACTCACGTAATTTCTTAACTTGAAACTAAGCTCACTACTTTTAAGGAAATTTTAACTTTAATAAATACAACAATCTTTCAGGTTCCCCTAACTGCGTATTGTCGTTGTGGTCTATTGTCTCTATTGACGGGATCTCACAATGTCATGATAATTTATTTACCGGTGAGAACCGGTTCATTATTCTCTTCACCAGTGTTGCCAGAATAATGACAACTTGACGTAACATTTCGACGTATCAACATTGTCATTCGCAGAATGACGTATCATTTTGACGCAAGTAACATGCCATCTATCATACTGACTTATCAAAATGACGTATTATCTTTTTCTATTGCAGATCGTTGTAAGAAACATTTTTCTAAATGAAACTTGAATTTTCACTCCTAGTGTAATTTTTAAGCACAGTGATGTAATATCTTTTACGAATGTGTCATTCAGTGGAATTTAATTGAGATAAACATGTCTGGTTCTCAAATAGGAATAAAAATAAATTCAAAAAATGTCCATGCTGATTTTCTCATTTTCGTCCAAATGTTACTTACGTCCATTTGAAAAAGTACTCGAGAAATGTTTTTTTTTTATAATGATTGTTAGTAAATGTTTAAATATATAATTTATGTTAGTGCTCCGTTATGTATAAACGTTTGGGTAGACATTAGTTTGTTATTCATAAGTCACTTATATTATTTATTCTTTATTGTTATTCGTAATGTTAGTTTTTTTTTAATATTTGTTTTCACTTGTTATGTTGATACATTATTGAGTCTCTTTAGTTCAGTCCTACTCAATTAAAATTTAAACAAAATAATACAGAAGAACATAATAAACAGATGAGAAAAAGCTATAAACTTGCATGCAACAATTTTAAATTTGAAAACCAGCAATCCAACCATTGTCACCCCTCGTTATGCAATCAAAGAAGTGTCATCAGTCAGCGTTCATCAACATCATCACACCGGGGTCGTAGCAAGGACCGTTGGAACGGATTTGAGATGGGATATATTTTGTTTCGAGGATATATAAGGCTTGGCGGGACGCAACCGCGGCCTCTTGTATTTTATTTGGAAAACCGACCGGGAGGAGCGTTCATAACACCAGTGCGCGTCACGTCGTTACTCGTGGCCGCATGTTTAAAAGTGCAAAAAAAGTGAAGATCGTAGAGTCGGTCGAGAGTAGAAATATTTCATCACCGTGGTCCTGAATTGCAAATCCGTACTGTGTACGTCGCGAGTGCAACTGAACTCCAAAACCGTTGTGCTGGCTGAGCGTGTGTCGCCATTGCTAAGACACGAACAATAGGACCACGTGTATTATTCGACCCGAACAATTTCCACTCCATCCCTGAAGACGTTTAATTGAAAAGTGCTTCGAATACCGCTCCCCGGCTTAAAACAGTGAAACACCAGATCGTCCGTTACACTGACCGAGTTACCGCATAATCATCGCACAACCCGTACGCATTGGAAAAGTCACCAAATGAAATTACCGCAACAACTCGCTTCGTACCCCTTGCCGGCTGCGACCTGGCATGTTTGTTCCCGCTAATCACCCCTCTGGATTTAAGCCCACCCCGGTGTCACCAATGTCGACCAACGAGCTTCGCATCGGCCGCATCGATTGAAGAGAAAAAGATCCACAGTGAAAAATTTGAGAAACTGCGCAAGTACCACAAATAATGTTTGCTATACTGTCCTTAAATAATAAATTATTGCTGTAATAATGCATGGTCCTGTTACTAGGGGGTCAGACAGACCCTCCTACAATGCCCTCGATCCCTGGTCTAAGCCACGGGGACCACTGAGGGTGGGCTCTCAAGGCCTCTTTTGTTTCGACCGGCTAGCTCGAGCTTGAGGCCTTCTTACTCTCAGGGTCGGCTTTATTTAAATTGCTGAGGCTAATCAAGGGAACAAACAACTACACACTGTCACTTTCTTTTATATATATTTTCTTTTTATTACCTTTGTTTTGTGTGTTTTTGTGTGTAGGGTGTGTGAGGGCCGGCCGGCTGCTGCTGGATCTGGGCGCGTGGTCAACTTCCGCACTTTCGCCGGGAATTGGCTTCGTCCGACTCTGGAGTGGTTCGTCCTTTGATTCTCGTGACTCGTGGTGGACTTTCTGGTGGTGGGTTTGGGCGTGTCGCTTACGTGGCGGGAATCTGTCGGCCTACGTTGGAACACGTGCGCCGATATACTCTAAACTAGAGTTATTGGGTCCTAGTCATACAACAGTATAACGGTTATTTTTCGTTAATTTATCTATAGGAGCTACTAGGTCGGTTAATAGGCAATCGCAGGCACAAATGCCTAAAAGTATACCTGATTCTTGGTTGTACACTGGTTACTTTGCACTAGCTTAGTATTCCTTTGAAGCTTTAGCTCTATGGTACTTTGGCTAAACTGGTCTGTTCGCTTTGGTGGTCAAGGTATTAAAGAGACCAAGCCTTGTGACCGATGTACCCAGTAGCTTACCCTTTCATACATTTTCTCCTTTACTCTTTGTTGTACAGTAACTTGCGACAACACTGTTTTTTCCCATGTAGCAGATTTCAATGTGTGTTGTGTTGTGATGTGTGTACTAAAATTACGATTTTACAAATTTTGTTCTTGTTAAGTCATTCTAGCTTTTATTTAAGTGTGCATGTTATTTTTCTCCTAACCGATAAATTATAGTTTTAACAAATATTCCCAAATAACAATAACTAAACATCAAATACATGTATATTCCATTATTTACTAGCTAATCAAATTATAAACTATTTTTATTGGGCAAACTACAAAAGATTTTCCATCCCAACGGTAACAGTCCACACAAATCAAGCTGTGTCGTCTAATTTTTATTGTTTGTTATATTTTTCCATGAAAATTTATAATACCTTCGCGAATAGAACAGATGGTAAGTGGGTTGAAAGTCCACCTAACTTATTGAAGCTTTTCCTAAGATCATCCATACATACGACCCTGGAAATGTACTGTGAACATCTGTATATTTGGTAGAGCAGTGGTGCCCAAAGCTACAGGGGTTCACAATGTAATTGCAAATTAAGGAGTGTATCGAATATAAGCTATCCACATACATTTGCGTTGTACTCATGTATTTGTGATGATTTTTTATGCTCTGAACACTGCATGCTGTGCGTTTGACTGCTTTCTTTTGTTTACTTGTTTGTGCGGTTCAAATTCTGCGTTTTCAAAATGTCGCGTATTGAAAAGGAAGTGAAAATTATGGTTCTGGACACATGGCTAAGTGAAAAGGGTATTACTATGCGAAAATTGGCGAAGCGGTTTGGAATTCATCATGCGAGTGTTAATAAGTTTGGGGAACACTATTCTTTGGATGAGCTACCAGGAAAAGGCAGAAAACCCGGTTCTTCCAACCCGAAACTGGAGCAGAAAGTGGTATCTCTAATCATGAAGAACAAATCAATGTCAATACGTGATTTGGCCAAAAAAGCAGGAACGAGTGTCGGAATGATCCAGCGTATCAAGAGGCGAAACCACCTGAAGACCTACAAGAAGCAAAAAATCTCGAAACAAAGTGCAGAACAGAAGAAGCGAGCCCGGAGGGGCCGGAAATTGTATTCGTGTCTTTTGCAGCGTCCGGATGCATGCGTTTTGATGGACGATGAGACCTATGTAAAGAAGGACTCAAAAACCCTTCCAGGTCCACAATACTTTACTGCCGTCGTTGGGGAGGATGTGAGCGATGCGGACAGGTCGATTCAAGTGGAGAAATTCGGTCGAAAGGTACTGGTATGGCAAGCAATATGTTCCTGTGGTTTGAAGTCAACCATTTTTTACACTACCGGAACTATAAATGCGGAAATCTATCGATCTGAGTGTCTCCAGAAGAGATTGTTGCCTTTATATAAGAAGCATAGTACATCTCCACTGTTTTGGCCGAATTAAGCGTCGGCTCACTATGCCAAAACCACTCTCAATTGGCTTGCGAAAAAAGGTATAGATCGAACGTTACTGGGCAATCGTGAAGAGGGTCTTCAAGAAGACTGGTAAGGCAGCTGGGAACATGCAGGAGTTCAAAAAAAATTGGGCTCAAGCGTCCCAAAAATGCGATGCAACACTTGTCCGGAGCTTAATGAAGAGCATTCGATCCAAAGTTCGGAAATTCGTGAAGGAATAACTTAAATTTCATCCGGTCTACATCATGTTCAAGTTTAACCTGGTACAATAAAGGATCAATTTTTTGTATGAATAAAATATCAGTTTTCAACATAATTTGAAAGAAAGTTTGTGTATAGCTTATTTTCGATACACTCCTTACTGTCCCGCAAAATGAAGTGGTTCAGCAAGTGAAACCCATCGTGGAAGATTCCGCTATCGTTGCGAATTACAGAGGCCTTAAAAAAACGACTATACATACGACGAAGCATCTGGCGAGTCACGTCAAAAGCAAACATGCCGGAAACTCTATTAAATGGTATTTGTAAATCTAAATTAGAAGAAAAATTAGTAATCTCCATTTAATTCCAACTACCTTTGCTTATCTTCGACAGATACGCGTATTTCGTCTACAATGTGCAGACTTCTTCAGTGTCTCGTACTAATAACTCGACTGAAAGAAAACCTTCGCCACCTGCCGTATATATACTATTTTCTATATACAAAACGTTTACCTATCATTATGTTGTTTATACCTATCTTATTATTAGTTTGTTTATACCTATCCTGAGTCAAAAACAAGTGTACTTAATATCTACCTCGCTTCTTTCTCATCTATACCTAACATACTTATTGTGTAGCAGCGGGTGCTCCGCTTCGTCGGGTTTGATGTCGTTTGGGTAGTAAGTTGAAGAGCCATGTTTAACCGTTGCCTTGGTCTTTGTTTAGTAGATTTGTGTTCTGTTGTTTGTTTATTTCTAAGCTTTCTGCGACGTCTAATTTCCAGGGTGTAGATGTAGTCCGTAATATTGTGATGTCATTCGTCGTTATGTCGTGATTTTCCGTGAAGATGTGTTCTGCGACTGTTGATTTGAAGTTATGTGAAATTCCTTTCTCGTTCTGTTTGACAGCCTTAGTCACCTCCGCTAGATGCTCCTTGAACCTTGTTGCCAAGGTTCTCTTTGTTTGACCTACATATATTTTACTAATTTTTCTTCTAATTTATAGTCACAAGTATTCCACTAAACAGCTCAAACCCTCTAGGATTTGTAATTCGCCAATTGCGCCAAACATGCGGGAATTGGTTTGCTGTGGAGATAGCCGCAGCATCGAATTATTCATCAGAGCTCGAGGTTACACGTTGATGCTGATTTGCTCCAGAAGATCAGGACAGTCGATGCGGCCTTGCAGGATGACTGCGATTAACAAAGCCCTGGCTGTATCTCTACGCACTAAATAATAGGGACTCCAGGTTAATCAGACGGAAACGGCTCTCGTTGCTTGGCAACCAATAGGGATTCGTCCACGGTAGTTTACGTAGAGCAAATCCCCAAAACCATCGTTGAACGACACCGTTGTTGTAATGGGGAGTCCACACAACCGAGCAATACTCTTATTTAGAACGACACAAGGAGCAGTACAACGATTTGAGGCAGAAGGTGTCTTTAGCAATCCGGAAGATGAACTCCAGAACGCATGAGGCTTTGCCGACAGCGTACGAGATATGCTGCTTAATGTTGAGTTGGGAGTCCAGAATAACTCCTAGGTCCTTAACTTGATTGACGCGCTTAATTTCGGTGCCTAACAAGATATACTTGAATGACATAGTCAGTTTCTTCTGCGAAAACGAGGTAACCGTGCGTTAGGCCAGGTTGACATCCAGTCGGCAAAAAGATTCAAAATTCAAAAATATTTAATTAAAATTCAAGGATAATACAACCAGTCAACCATACACACCATCAGGTTTAAGTGTATTAATACCATTTGAATGGCGACTAATAGACGAACCAAGAGTCCCACGGTTATTCAATAAATATTAAATAGTGTATTATCATAATTTATAAGCGTGAATCTCCATAAAACATATCAGTATAAGTATGCATTGTTTCGAATGTTGTAGTAGGAAAGAAATCAGTCTTTATTCCTTCCTTATAAAGAATAGTTATCGCATCGCTTGGAAATAGGATGTCGCAAACGTAAACAAATTGAAACTGTGCGTTTAATTGTTTGCTAATGACACGCTTAATACACGCATACTAACTAATTAAAAACGATTCATTCTGTGATAGAGATTATAATTCAAAAAAATCCTACGTGCTGTTTCTCAGTGATTTTCAGATAGTACAGAGGCACCGACGTATCTGTCTTTAGAAATTCCAACCGTTGTAATGAAATAAGTGAAAAAAATAAAATTGAATAGACGACGTATCAAGCACGATGTATTGAATTTAGAAAATATGGTATAATTTGGTGAAAAACTAGTGTTTTGTATATTTTAAACAAAGTTCAGCAATATACTAATCAGATAGTACACATCCGTTATATCCGGCCCATCTGTAGATCGTATTCCTGGCGTGACGAACCTGCCTCAGGATGAAAGTCACGAAAATACGAATCAATAACACCAGCAGAAAAAGATTGATAGAAACTAGCGTTGTTGCTAAATCTAATTTTATGAAAGCATCTGGATATTGTTTCTGCATTTTCTCACTTCATATCAAATTTTGTGTAATTCATGATTAGGGCCTATAAGCCACATGCATACAATAACTTCAAACGAAGATTTTTTAAGAATCACAAAACACTCTCATGAATTGAAAGCAGCATCTGGTAGAAGAATGTTTGCTCTACTATGTTGTAGTTGATTTTCGTAAGTGTTGTGATTCGTGAGAGGGGTACTTTTGAAGTCATTGTTTACAATTGGATTTTAGGCCCTAATCATGCATTACTCGAAAAATGTTACATACGTCTATTTGAAAAAATTAAGCTTGAAATGATTAATATTTCATGTGTTTCAACTAGCCACACCGACATGCTTTGGGTACATTATGAAAATAAGCAACACACTAAAATCATCTTAGAATTACAAAAAACTCAATCCAATGGTCATTATATTAAGTCATCAGGAGCATATTGATCAGGACGTCTCACTTTAACCTTTTCCATGGAACCAACATCCAAGCAATCAGTAGGTAAGAAAAGACAGATCTCACCATAGGTAGCTACGATATATTTAGGTTTTGGCTAGACTTCCCGAAGGAGCTCCACGGCTCTCCTTCGTCACAGCAAACTCAGACAAGCGTATTCATAATAACCGTTTACTTGAATGATACGAAACCGAAAGCCGCTCGCTGCCGAACGTCAGCTATATTGATGATTATTGTTTATGCCTTGGAGGTGGGTGGTGTTTGGCTCTAAGACGATTTGTACGAAAATTTGTGTCGTTTAGTTACTGCCGATTATACACATCTATAGCAAGGCAATGAAAACAAGTGGATTGTAATTGGCTCGGGTGAGGAAGACGGGAGGCGATTGTAAATGGGGATGACTCCATGATCGATGATGGGTAGGTGCGATAGACTGTGAAATAAATTGAATTGCTTGTGGCCTGTTGCCTCTTTGTCTTGTTGGATTATTTTCGTTTAATTCCGCAGCTCGGTGGGTGGTTTATGGGATCCTTTTTCAAAAGAGAGAGAGAGAGACAGAGGAAATTTGATAGAGAATGATTGTCGATACCACGATAAGAGAAGTCCTAAAAGGTCAATGTATTTTGCCCTTGAACTAGTGATCTACTTTTCTATTCCGCACTAGTATTGTTTATACTAATTTTGTTCTTAAGGAATAGATAGAATTCAGGAATAACCGCAATTATGAGTTGACTCACCAATCTGATTTTTCAATGGTGGGAATCTTTAAAAAAAATAGGCATTCCACAAAGGATAATTTTATTATTCAGTAATTCTCCGTAAGTGGAACCTAACCTAATTGTTAAAAAAGATTGGACTCGGAAAAAATGTTTTGGGTGTAACTTTTTATCGCTAGGGTAAAAATTAATGAAATTTTGGGTGAAGCGAGCTGGGCTACGTGTTTTTAGGAAGGCGCGCCAAACCGGACTGACAAGCAAAACCCGGTGGCTAAATTGCGTGCGTGGAAGCTGTACCGTGAGTGGCTGGTCAAGCCAGGCTGTCTCATCATGGACGACGAGACAAATCCCCGGCCTCGATTTTTTTTGTCGGTACGTCTCGCATGGACGTTCCGGAAAAGTTCCGGAAGAGAAAGATGGACAAATGCGCGAAAAAGTATCTGTTGTGGCAGGCGATCTACGAGTGCGGACGGCAAACTGTTCGTTACAACCCGTACCATAAACGGGCAGATTTATCGAGAGGAACGCTTGCTGCCCTTCCTCCGCTCTCATCGTGGTCCCACGCTGTTCTGGCCGGATCTCACTTCGTGCCATTACACCAAGCCTGTAATGGATTGGTACGAAGCGAAGGGCGTTAATGTGGTCCCGAAGGAGGCGAACCCGCCAAATACACCAGAACTTCGTCCGATCGAAAAGTGTTGGGCGATAATGAAGAAGAAGTTGAAGGAAAGCGGAAAAATATTCAAAACCAATGAAGCTTCGAAGAAAAACTGGAAGAAATTGTGTAAGGAAGATGGACAAAACCTCGCCCAAGATCTCATGAGCAGTGTTAAGATAAACGAGTGAATGTACGAGCATTCGGCTTGAGGGAGGAAATTCGATTAATAAGTTATGCCAAAATATAGCTAATATATAGTTATTTAATCCCTGAAAATTTGAGAAGTATCCGATTTAAAATGAATTTTTGGTGATCATTTTTGTGTGTATCATTTTTTCCGAGTCCAGTCTTTATACCATTTAATAGTTTAAAATGCAACCAAAAAAAGTGTGCCGTTAACGCAAGCTGTAAGTAAACTGACGTAAACCTATCGAAACTCAGCAAATTTGCCTTATGAAACTGCATGAGCCCACTGTATTTTAATTCCATATGGCTCTTATGACAGCGATGTTTGCAACTATGGTTTCTTCAGGTAATCGTGATGATTTTCTTAAGTCATTGTTAGGGCCTGTGCATAAACAACGTACACTCATTTTTGACAATTCAGATTCCCCCTCCCTCCTCGTAGATTTTTCTCCATACAACTTTTTGAATTTTTGTATGGAGCGTAGACTTTGGTCAATCCTCCCCTTCCCCCAGAAAAGTCTACGTGGTTTATGCCTTAAAGGGGCCTCACTTAGCTCAATTGGCAAAGGCGCAGGTACAAAGTAATACCATTCTGGGGGTGGCTGGGTTCGATTTTCAGCCTGGAATTTAACGTTAAAGAAAATTTTTCGACTACATAGGGCATAGATCATGATTGTAAGTACTTGCCATTGCCACACAACCGTACTAATTTAAAATTGGTACCTGTCATCTAAAGCCTCCAATTCATAACTGTGGAAATTCGTTTAAAACACTAAATTGAGGGCAAGCAATAAGCTAATTGTTATAGCCTTAAATTTGAACGCTAAAAATAAGAAAGTGGCAGGAGAAAATGCGGATATTCAAATCTCATTTTCAACTACTTCAAGGCAATAATGTCAGCGTTTTTTCGAGTTCAGTTATCTTAAATAAATCGATTCAAACACATTCACTCGATGGTTCCTCAATTTTTATCAGTTACATCAAGACGACACTGGATTATAGAACATGCCTTTCGAACGTAGTCCTCCAATACCTATGTATTTCAAGTTTTCGAGTCTTCATTTCAAACCATCTGAGTCCCTCAACCTATTATGGGTACCACGCAAAAGGACCTCGCTCACGGAATACCGTGTCAAGCTTTTCTTGGAAGTGACAGGAGTCTCGGAATCATGGAAACGCTAACAGAAGATGTGCCGGAAGCAGCAGCTGAGAGAACCAAATTTATGGAGAAAGACCGCAAGGAAAAGCGCTGTTGGTAAGCTGCCTCGCTGACGACTGCTAAACTGGAGTAGACAACGACGAAGCTAATGTGGTGAAGTTTGGAAGAAACGTACGCCAAGAAGTTGGTCGCCAGTCAGACTCTTATCCGGAAGCAACTGGCGCACCTACAGTGGAACCGAAATGAGAACCGACTTTCTAAAATGTTGTCGGACTGGTAAATAAGCTAAAGATAGCTGGTGCTACCCTGGTCGAGGCAGTTCTGGTGTCGCAACTCTTCCTAACGTTGCCGGATTCGTATGATCCACTTGTGACGGCTCTAGAAAACGTCACCGAGAAGGAGTTAACGTTGGATTTCGTTAAGCAGAGACTTTTAGCAGAAGAGTCAAAGCGAACGGATCGTCAAGAAGAGTTCGAGGAAGCCAAGCAGCAGCGTTTACAGGGCATAAGCAAAAGAAACAGCAAAAGTTCAACGGAAAGTGCCATGGATGCGGTAGACGGAGACACTTCAAGAAAGATTGTCGGTACCAGAACAAAAGCGAAGCCAATTCTGTAGAGAAGAGCTCGGTCAGTTTCATGGCAGATGTTGAACGATGCGGACGAAAGAAGTCAGGAAAGATCCTTTTCAAGTTGGATTCAGGCTGTAGTGACCACCTGGTAAGCGAAAGGTCCGTTTTCTCATCCCTACGCAAGCTGGACGATCCAGTTGAGATCAAAGTTGCGAAGGAAGGCCAGGCTATGATAACTGAGAAGATAGTAGAGATCAACGCTACTAATAACAGAGGTGAGCAGTTCAATCGGTGCAATTAAAGTCGGTTAAGAAAATGACGAAATCTGGCATCGACGTTATTTTTTCTGGCGTTATTGAAGAAGAATGGAAAAGTTCTGGCGACTGGTCATCTCATAGGAAACTTGTTCGAGATAGAGCTGTTTGCTGAAGTTTATTATGCAAACGCATGCGATGCGGAAACTGGGCAAGCTGCGGCATCGAAGTTTGGGTCACGTTAGTCAACATGGACTTGGATACGACTGACACAGACAAGACGTGCACCTGAAAAGGATGGACGAAGAGCTCAGAGCAATGATTGATGAATCTGTGAAAAGAAATCAGAGGTTTTCGAGCGGTTCGAGGAATATGAGGCTGCTGTAACAGCAATGATTGGCAAACCCATTTCCCGGATGATTGTGGATAAAGGACGGGAGTAAGCCAGTAATGCAGTGAAGCCAACGGCCTACACGCCGCAACAAAATGGTGTAGCGGATAGCTTCAACCGAACCGTGGTAGAGAATTCGTTCCGTACACATCGACTATAGGGTACCAAATAACTTGTGGCTCTGGCTTGTGTGTATCTCCTCAATTGCTGCCCGACATCAGCCTTGCCTAGTGTGGTCTCTCCGGTAGAGGTGTGGTTTAATCCCAAGACAAATTTGAATATGCTACGGATCTTCGGATGCAAAGGTTTCGTGTGAATACCGGTACAGCAACGGAGCAGGATTCGAAAAATCGTGAAATAGTGATGATTGGATATGCTCCAAATGGTTAACGGTTTTGGAACAGGAAAGCAAGGAAGATGGCCACTGCAAGAGACGTGAAGTTTGAATGAGAGCTCATTTCCGCTACAAGAAGTTCCTCGACACTGAGAGGCGAGGATAAAGTTCAATCACAAGAAGCAGATGGTTAGAAACGATGGTGAAGTTCAACCTGATAATGAAGATGATGAGGAGGCCATCTCTGTTCCTGCTGTCCATGGTCAGATCAATGCTCCTGAAAGCGAACCAGAACCGGATGAAGCTGTCAGCGACGCGCTCCCTCTGCACTCAGATAGACAAGAAGCAATGTCGAAGCACAGCAGACGGGAGCGCAGGTTACCCGGTAAGTTGTTTGATTACTTTACTGGATACAGAGCAACTTCTGGCAGTTCATTTCCTCTAGATGCGCCCGAGACCTTCGATGAAATCAAAAATCGACCTGACCGGAACATGTGGCTAAAGGCTGTAGAAGATGAGCTGCAACCCATGAAGGAAAATAATGTTTGGCAATGTACGAGCTGTCCAGCAGGAGTGAAACAATTGAAGTTCAAAGGGGTTTTTCGGATATAGGAGGACGAGAATGGCCAGCTTGTGCGATGCAAAGCCCGACTGGTGGTGAAAATATTTCTGCAGAAACCAGGACTAGGATTATGACGACATATTTGCTCCAGTTGCCAAGCTAATCACAATCCGGATCGTACTGGCCGTTGGTGTTCAACAGGGTTTCCAATTCCATCAAATGGATGTGAAAACTGCGTTCCTGCATGGAGAATTGAAGGAAAGGATTTTCATGGCAGTTCCGGATGGCGTCAACTCGCCGCCAAATACCGTGTGCAGATTAATCAAGTCACTTTACGGGCTGAAACAATCCCCCCGATGTTGGAACGAGAAGTTTAACCAGAAGCTATTGGAGCTGGGATTCGACCTCGTACTCTACGTAGATTACCTAGTGATTGCTGGTAGGAAGATGTCGTCAATTATCAAACTGAAGAAACAGCTGATGTCCATTTTTGCCATGACTGATTGCGGAGATGCCATTTTTTGGGAATCTAACTGAAATACGACAAGGAAAATGGCAGTCTTCGTTTGTCTCGGGCGATGAATATTAAAAATCTGTTGGCGCAATTTCAAATGTCGGAGTGCAATCCAGTTATAACCCCCATGGAAAAAGTAATGCTGCTGTCAAGTGATGGTGAAGCAACAAATGAACCATATCGGGGGATGCTGTGCTCTATCATGTACATCATGCTCTTTGCCGAACCAGACGTTTGTTTTCCCGCTTCCTGGGCCTATTTCAAAAGAAACCCATATTCATCTCACTGGCTATGCTTGAAGAGGATAGTCCGTTACTTGGAGGAAACTAGGTCTAGGACATTGGAATTCAAGCGACACGATGATGGGGAGCTGTTCATCGATATGCCAACGCCGACAGGGCATCGGATTCCGCCATTAATAGGAAGTCGGTCAGCGGTTATGCATTTGAGGTATTTGGAAATTTGGTGTGTTGGTCGAGCAAAAAGCAGACCACAGTTGCTACTTCTTCCAGCGAAGCAGAATATGTGGCATTAGGTGCAACATCGAGAAGAATATAGTTAGCCGATGTACTAAAACTGAAGCAAAAAGAGGAAGCATTCACACCCAGATAACCAATAAGCATTAGCATATGCAGTAAATCAACCCTAAATCTGCATTTCAGATGCAACAAGCATTATATTAGCATTATATCAGTATCCTGAAAGCTATCGGTTGTAAAGCTGCATTTAAAATGCTATTTAAATGCTTATAGCCTGTAATAAGCATTTCGAATGCAAAATAGCATTAATGAAGCATTATCATAGCATTGCAGTAAAGCAGCCGTATATTGGGCCAAAGGTTCCATTTGGAACTGCTTTTTGTTTACCTGGGCAAACTTCGAAGATAACCAAGGATGCATCGGGGTGGCGCGAAACTTGGAATCAAAGCGATCAAAGCGATCAAAGCATATTGACATAAAACATTACTTGCGTCGTGACCATATTGCGAATTGACGATTGAAGATTAAACATCTTGCAAATGAATGTCAATTAGCGGATATGTTCATGAAGCCGATAGACCCGAAACGTCTAGATGAGCTATGCAATCACATGGGAATGGCCGTTTGAGAGGGGGTGTTAACATAGTAGCAATCGCCCTGCTCTCCAGTCTGTTCCTAACATAGCAACTACAAATTGTTATTTTTCGTAACAGATTATTCCCAACTACAACTTCAATCGTTCAATCCGGATCGCAGAAAGCCATGCTTCTAAACTGACGTGTTTTGTTTTTGCTGCGTCGTTTTCGCGAAAGGAATCAAACAATAGTTCGTAATTTAACTTTGACTAACAGTGAAATCATTAATGTCGTTTTCGGTTATTGCCAGTGCGGAACTGGGTTCGCCCTAGGTCCGCCCTAACAGCTGTCAAAACGATTTTTTATTCAATCGGGTTGGATCTGGATCCGCACTGGATCCGACCTAACATCGATGAGGTTCGCTCTCAATTTTTTTCGAGGTCCAACCTGGAATACACAAACATGAACTGTCAAAATAATTGTTTATTTTTATGTTTTGTACTAACACCATGATACTGACTCGACTCTGGGTCCGTTTTCGTTCGGAAATTGCGAGTCAGAGTCAGACCTGACCCTGGTTTAAAACCGAAAACGATATAAATATAGGCATGTTTTGAGAGGGACGTAATAGATGCAATCGATTCCCTCCCGTAATGTGTGAGTGTCGGTAGTATCAACAATCAATATGCAACTAGCGATTTGAAATTGGTTCACTGTTGTAGAACCCCTTGGTCCGAAGTACACCTTCAAACCAGCACCTCGCTATATCCGGAGCAATTTGCGATTTGGGCGTACATGCAAAATATAAACAAAATGTTTTTTCAATGCAATGCATAATGATTACATCTAAATCATGAGTTCTGACCTTTTTGTCCTGGTTGTGCTATAATTTTATTTATTAAATGTTGTTTTTGCAAAGAGCGTAGAGTTATTTCGTAATCAAAACAATTCACTCTGCGATTTACGCCATATTGATTGTTGACAAAGTGAAAGGCGTAATTTAAACCAAAACATAAACATGGCGTAAAGTAAAAGGCGATACTGAAAAAAATCAAAACAACGGCGAAAAGTAAAAGGCGATACCTACAAAATAATCAAAACAACGGCGAAAAGTGGAAGGCGAAACCTATGAAAATGTCAAACATAGGCGAATAGTATAGGGCGATACCTTTATTTCCAGTACTTGTGGGGCCAACATTGAAAATGGCGTAATCAAACATGCTAGTATAGATGAGGCGAATATTAAAAATGTGGAAATTTCTTTGAATAAAGAACGAATGTCCATTAGTATTATATATGAATCAGAAGCTAGCTTTGTTCTCTGTCTGTATGCTAGAATGTATTTGAATTTATTCGTTAATTTGTAAATCATTATTTGAAATTCTACTGGCAATATTACAATCTTCATTTCCCGTTTGTTTACATTCTGCATGTCGCCTAATCGCAAGTTGCTCCGGATATATATATATATATATATATATATATATATATATATATATTATATATATATATATATATATATATATATGTATATATATATATATGTATACATATATATGTATATATATATATATATATATATATATATATATATATATATATATATATATATATATATATATATATATATATATATATATATATATATATATATATATATATATATATATATGCACCTTGTTTTGATTTGCTGTGTTATTTTGACAGAATGTTTAAGAGTGTGTTCGTGTGATTTCATTATTAGGGGCGCATTATTGAGCTTGGGACCGAGCTTGGGACCGATGTGCTAGTACTGACTGAGCCAAGAAAAAAATCGTTTTTGTATGGGACCTACTGGTCTTAGAGTTAATCTATGGTAGTATTTCCACATATATTTGGTTTTTTTGTGCTTCGCCCCCGCAACTGGAAGAAGAGTTACATCAGCTTAGTTTTGTTTATTAGTAGTAGTATTGTGAAATCCGGACGCATAATCACAGCAACCGTTCGCTAACTGGGCTAAAGTGCACAGCCCAGTTAGCGGATGCTGCTCGGTGACTGGGCCCGATATTTCAAATGTAAATAAACTTCAGGGGCTTTCAATCAGGTTTCAGTTGATATTTCATTGCACAATACATAAATTAAATATTAATATTTATATGGTCTTATGCGATTTTTGCGAAGTGGCGTATTGTTACCCACTGTGTAAGAAGTGTTTGACTTAGTTTTATATGGAATAACGACGCATTTCGCGTTCAACAATCTTTACCAATACTCTACGAAACTCATACCTTTTACATGCACCCTTTGATTATGACAACAAAATGTCAAATGCAGTTTTGAAGTTTATTTATGCAAATGGGCACTATATCCCAGTTATTCGAACGCCAAATTCAAAAACCAGCGGATAAACAGCACGAGATTAGCGAACAGTGCCTTATTATGTTTCTGGATCAACAATGAAGTCCTCCCAAACTCGTCGGTAAGGCGCAGCTAAAGCAACACCATGTTGGAGGTGGCTGGGTTCGATTCCCAGTCTGGTCTAGGAATTTTCGTTAAGGAAAATTTCTAGACTCCCCTGGGCTTTATGTATGTATGGATGTACTTACCACACAATCCTAATACTAATATAAATGGTACGCCTAGCATCAGCTCTTCATTAATAATTGTGGAAGTGCATTCAGGACGTACTAAGTTGAGAGCAAAAATAAGCTAATTGTGAAATAATATAGCTTGTAGTACTAAAGATGAAGGATCAATAATAGAAATGCGGGCCTATCTTATTTGTGGCTCAAACCTTCTGAGCTACTCGCAAAGCGTAGGCCTCCCTTCAAACTATTACCATCATCATGTATGGGAAGTTTCCACTACGACGATTGTAGATTTGCGTGTGACCAATGGCTTGCAGAAAGAACTCAGAAGTGTTTTGTTCGTGTTGATATTTATATTGTTAGTGGTTTGAAATGTTGTCGCTTTGTTACGAGTGAATCGATAATTGTTGCAGTTTTGAAGTTCGTTATGAAGACGCCTCTATAGCGGGGTTTGATGAAAAAGACCAAATTGCATGTAGAAACGACCATTTGCTTGTCACAGGAAGCTAGGACAGGACCTGCCAGCTCAGCAGGAGATGACCTCTTGCCAATTTATGATTGCTATAATACGGGGTCGCTCAGTGCCCGAATCTGTTTACACAGTAATCCCAGAAAATAATGTAATTAAAAATATAATCAAATTCGTCGATATTCTTTTAATACTTGGTAATATTCAATAAAGTAAACGTTTAACAATTGTCAATAGTTTAATGGAGGTTCGTGAATTTGAGATACGAATACAAAAACAGGAAGAAAAGGATGATATTCCAAAATTCAAATAAATAATACCATGATTACTTTTAAATCTTCGTAAGCTTTTTTCTGATCTTTATTTTTCCAGAAGGCTTATCATTTATAGCCGCAGGAGCGATCAGAACCTCACAAACGAAAAAAGTGAAAAAGCAGTGACTAGCAACACCGCCAAACCAACAACAAACTGACTGCTTGTAACGTAACTCAACGGAGGCGGTTTGTCACAGCGACCAATAAAAATCGGTCTTTTATGACAGCTAAATGGTCTTGTTTTTGCACTAACAGCTGGCAGGTCCTGTCCTAGGTTAGAAGCAGCAAACGAAGACAATGCGCATGCGTGCGAGAATGGCTGCCACATAATTTCAGATGCGTTCACCACGTAGTTGTAAGGTTATATCTAACGGGCGGTTTGGCAGCATCAGTTTCTAGCTTATACGATGTCACGAGCGCATGAAGCTAATTACGAATCAACGCCGATAATTTCTGCACGCTTCACGAATGAACATGAGCGGTGTAATTAAGGAAGCGCTTGGCACTATGGTCCGAATGGACAAATTTCACGACAAAAATCGATAACTCGAAAACCATTAACTTTAGACAGATGGTATCTTTTTAAAATAAGAACTATCTCTTGGTTTGGGTTGTGACTAGGGTGGTCCTTTTATGTTCATAATAAAAATTTTAACTTTTTATTCTTTTGGTTAAGAGGATTTTTGGCTTCATGAAATTGTAGATATTTTAATTTAATGAAACTTTAGTGAAATTTTTTAATTCTATCTCATCTACGTATCGTTTTATAGTTTTTCTAACTTTCCTTATGGTGGGACTTAAGAAATACAGTTTTTGCTGTAACTTTATTTCAATTTGAATTTGAAAACTCTGCATAGATGACTTTTAGGACAGTTTTAACATCAAACATTTTTCACTACAAATCATGGTCACTATACCTGCGCCATCTGTTGAGCACACTGTGATGGATGACTAAGCTGGACAGATGGCAGTAGTGTGTTAACGTCATCTTAAGCAGAGTTTTCAAGTTCAAATTAAAATAAAAAAGTTGCAGCATAAAAAACTGTTTTTTCAAGATCCCACCATAAGGAAAGTTAGAAAACATGTTATACTAAACTGAAATACACGTCTTAGAATGAAGATAGAGTGTAAAAAAATTTCGCCAAAGTTGCATTAAATTAAAATATACTACGAATTTTGCTAGCTAAACCACAAAACTACCTAAGCCGATAAAAAGTTAAAATTTTTATTATGAGCATAAAAGGACCACCCGAGTCACATGTCCAAACCAAAAAGATAGATCTTCTTTAAAAATCAAATCTCCCAGGAGACCATGCATGTCTAAGAGTTAATGGTTTTCGCTATCGATATTTTGTCGTGAAATTTGTCCATTCGAACGAAGGCAAATATGGGGTGAGATATAACTATATAACGAAATAGCCTATTCTTGCTTACATACGTGCCTGCACTGTGGAAGTTTAACATTTCTAAATCTGGAAGTGTGTTGCAGTGCCCTTTATCCAAATGATATCGTGTAATGTTACAGCATGCGGGGCTTGTTGTATGTGAAAGAACTCTCGGAATGAGCGTGACTCTCCAGACATTCTGAAATGGGTTGCTGGATCAGCAGTAGAGCTATCACTTTCTAACTCTCGGATAAAGGCTGCTTCCAATGATCACTTGAGGGATTGTTGTAAACAGATTTCTTCCATAATTTTTTTTTTTTGCAGTGTTTGGTGGTTTTTTATTTGTCGGACTTTCAACGGCATTCATATTCTCTGTTGGTTTAAATTGAAATCAAAATTTTAAATAATTATACTGTACATCTCCGGACAACCGGATGTCTGGAGAATAAACCGGAAATCAACGTCTAGAAATCTTATGGTTATCAAAATGATAACCCTACCACAAATGTGCACGTTCCGTTTGCCGAAACGAACCATGCTGCTAACCCTACCCATATATCCAATCCCAGTGAGGTTCTCGTGGAAGTGCAGAGGTGTTCTCGGCATCCATCAAAGCGGTATCAGAGTCAACATACTCCTACCTATCCTTATTTGACCTGCATGGATGCACGGCGGCGCTGGTATTGCTTTTTTTAACTCTAGATCGCCAGTTTTTAAACATTGAGGATGACTGTTAGTCCCAAACATCATCTGTTGGTTCTCTATGTAATTAAAGCCGATCTGGCAATAACAGAGTTGCAACCGCAAGCCGTCAATCATGCTCATGCTCATGCTCACTACTACTGCAATCGTTCAATCCGATTTAACGTATACGGTATACCTGGAGTTGGGCATGTTTCACAAATAACAGATGTTATATCATCGGCTATACTGCAACATCTTAAACCCGATCAAAACTGGTTGGTAGCTGTCCACGATCAACACAATTCTTCAACTGATCATATTATTGCTATGCAATTATTGGCTAGTGTTGAAGACGATCAAACTGAAGTATCAAAATGAAGTATCAAGATAGAGATAGATAGATATAGAAACATCGTGCGAGATTAAGTTTTGCTGTTTTGAAACAAATTGAAAAAAAAAGTGAGCGATAATGTGCTAGCTAGACTGCACGCTTCACAAAACTACAGAGACCTGCAAAGTTATTGGCAAAATTCCACAAAAGGTTGCACTAAAGAAGTACTTTCGAAGCTACGCTGAGACGGGTCTGAACTTCTTACGGATGATTTTCTAGCAGCATCACAAGGAGTTGTACAATTTAGTAGAAAAAATAAAGTGCAACGTTTCAGCTATCCGTAAAATAGTTCAAAATCTACACTGAAAGAAAAAGGTCCGAAATTTAACGTGGACAGGCTATATTCATTTTCACAGCCTGCCGTGCTCTAACGGAACTATCAATACTTTCTATTCACATCTTTGTTCTAGTAAAAATTACTGTGCCCTCCTGTGCCCTCATGGTGACGAGAAACTATTTCCTTCATAAACATTAGTTTCTTAAAGCTCATTTGAATTTTAACTTGTGTTGAGCTTATAAGTTTCTTATGAGTACGCTTTGGTTTGAAAAAGATTTCGCTAAAGGGTAAAATATTATCAGATAAACCTTTTAGTTTTCTTAAAGGTTAACGCGTTGACGGAAATTCTTGTACAAATTGTGACAAACTTCAGACTATTGTCGTCAATTTCACACAAAGTACACCTCAATTAAGAAAAGTATTAAGACCATTGGATAGATGAGACAATTTCAAATCTAATGAAATAGTGAGAAAAATTGAGAATT
>JASCZW010010526.1:0-36316 GCA_034211315.2 Aedes japonicus | reverse complement strand
CAGAATTCCTTGGAGTTCTTCCAGCATAAAAAACACTCGGTGTTGCGTTTCTATTAGCTTAAAGCTAGAATTCAATTTATTAAATATAGGTTGAAGAACAATAATAATATTTTAACTTACAATTTAGTCTCCAATTTCAGTCTTATTTAGGTCACAACAGTGAGAATATAGTTTTATGCCTTAAAGATAATCTTAAAGATAAGGATTGATAATTCAAGGTTCTTTTCAAGGCTCAAAATGGTTTTTGTTTATAATTTTGTCTCAATTCTGCACATCATTGCGTTTGACGGTTTGTGCTTGCCGGATCAGCCGTTGGTTTTGATGTGGCGCTTTTGCTACCGTTGTTGGTAGCCAATTCGAGGGGCTGTTGCGGCGAACATCCTCCTCCGCGTGTCGCCATAGCTTCCGGTTTGGCGTCACCAGATTTCTCCACGTCCAGCACAGCCAGTTTTACTGTAGGTCTCTTTAGAACTCCAGATGACGTCAGTACTTCTGCACGCCGAACCACTCCATCCTTGCCTGTGATAGTTCGAACTACCCGTCCTCTAATCCACCGGTTCCTTATGTTCTCGTCAGCCACGAAAACTAATTCACCTTGCTTGATCGGCCTTACATCCCGAAACCACTTAGTTCGCCGTGTGATGGTAGGCAGATACTCCACTATCCAGCGACGCCAAAAATTATCCAGTACATGCTGCACCATATTCCAGCTACTCCTCAAGGCCATTCCCTCGTCCGTTGGGCTTTTTTCTGGCTCACGTACTCCTTGGAGCTCAGCAGCAAGAAGTGATTCGGGGTCAAAGCTTCGTGATCGACTGTTTCCAGGGGAATGAAGGTAAGTGGTCGCGAGTTAACCATACTCTCTGCTTCTGCTACAATGGTTGCTAGTGATTCCTCGTCCAGTTTCCGAGCTATGGGGATCGATCCTAGTGCAGATTTTACAGCCCGAACCATCCTTTCCCAGCAACCTCCCATGTGCGGGGCAGAAGGTGGATTGAATCTCCATTGAGTGTTGGCGTTTGTGAAAGTGTTGCTCAGTTCTATGTTGATGTTCTTGACTTCATCCGCCAGTTCACGACTTGCTCCAACAAAATTAGTTCCGTTGTCGGAGTATATTTCTTGGGGTGCGCCGCGCCGTGCCACAAATCTTCGTATCGCCTTCTTGCAGGAGTCTGTAGACAAATTGGCGATAACCTCTAGATGAATAGCCCGGACAGTGAGGCAGGTAAACAAGCAGATCCACCGTTTCATCGCAGTCCTTCCTACTTTGATCAGGTATGGGCCAAAGATGTCCACTCCCACATAGGTGAAGGTTCTTACAAATGGTTCTAACCGCACTGCTGGTAGCGGTCCCATTTTTGGAGCCACAGGCGTAGCCTTGTACACAAGACACCATATGCACCGTTTCCGCACTAGTCGTACCTGTACTCGTAGTTTCTGAACATGGAACTTTTGTCGTACTTCGTTGACGACAGTTTCGTCATTTGCGTGTCCAAATTTACGATGGTAGTAGTTCAATACCAACTCCGTAATGCGGTGATTCCTCGGTAGAATAATAGGGAACTTTGCGTCGTAGGATAGTATTTCCGCCGCCGCAGCACGACTTCCCACTCGCAACACACCGTTGTCATCGGCAAACGGTGTAAGTTTCATAATTCCACTCGATGAATCTAGTTGTCTCGCCAACGCGCCTTGGTCCTCCCGTTTCTTCTTCAAGATCGCGACTTCCTCAGAAAACGCTTCGGATTGTGCAATCTTCCACAAGATTCCTTCCGCCATCTGTAGTTCCTTACTTGTTATTCCAATCGTATCCGTTGGGTCAGTGTGGGGAGTTCGCAGCTTGTTGATGAAATGGTACACGTAGGCCATACACTGGAGCAAACGTTCAAACTTCGAAAACCTATCAGTGTCCACCATCGGTTCCACAACCATATGACTGCAAACGGCTGAAGTTCGAAGTTCTCTGTCACTTTCATCCATATTCTCTGCTTCGTTTCGATCCATAGCCCATAATTCTGGGTGTTCATATAGAAATTCTGGTCCCTGGAACCATCGGCTGTCTACGTTGCAAGCAGGACCTTTCCTCCACTTCGTTGCTTCGTCTGCTACGTTGAGCTTTGTTGATACCCATCTCCATTCGGCGACGCTCGATAAACTCAGTATTTCGTCGATTCTGAAGGCAACGAACTGGCGATACCTACGCACATCAGATTTTATCCACGAACAGACTGTGGACGAATCGCTCCAAAAGCAAGTTTTTTGGATCTTTATCGTGTGATTTTGTTCTATAGTCTTGCGCAGGCGAGCTCCCAGCAACGCTGCCATTAATTCCAGTCGTGGTATTGAAAGTTCTCGAAGAGGTGCGACTTTGGTTTTCGATGAAACTAGTGCGACCCTGACTTGCCCTTTATCGACGATGCGAAAGTATCCCACAGCCGCATAAGCAGGCACTAGCATCTACGAATATGTGCAGCTCCAGAGACTTGTAGCTGTCAGTATTGTATCTCGGGAAATAGCAACGTGGTATGCGTAATCCATCCATCTCATTAAGTACAGTGAGCCATTCCATCCAACGCTTTGAGATCTGCTCCGGAACCTTGTCATCCCAATCAGTGTCTGTCCGCCAAACGTCCTGAATAAGGATCTTTCCCTGGACAACGAACGACGCCACTAGCCCTAGTGGATCATATATACTCATGACCACTCGTAACATTTCTCTCTTCGTGGGGGTTGTGTTCGCTATCATCAGGTCTCGGATTCTTTCGCAAAACTGCAGTGAAAACACGAAGACATCTTCCTCTTGCAACCATGCCATTCCCAGAACGCGCTCGAACCCAACCTCTTTATCCGGCAACATGGCTTTCGATGATTTCCTGTTTGTCTCTTCTAATTTCTCCAACACGCTTTTGTCACTCGACATCCAATTTCGGATATGAAATCCAGCTCGCTTGTGCACTTCAATCACCTCCGCCGCCACCTCGATAGCTTCTTCTGCTGTATCAAAACTGTCGACGTAATCATCCACATAGTGTCGCTTAATGACGGCCGCCGACCCTTTCGGTAATTCCAACTCTTGTTCCGATGCATTTAGGTTCTTGATATATTGGGACTGCGCTGGAGAGCAGGCCGCTCCGAATATTGCTACGTCTGAAACCATGATGCTCATCGGCAGCTCAGGTGAATCTCTGTATGGAAACAGCAAAGCACTGCGGTCCTGTTCGCGTATCTCTATCTGCAGGAACATCTCTTGAACGTCTGCTGATACTGCGATCTCTCGCTCCCGGTACGGAAACATAACGGATAAAAGCGGTGTCAACAGGTCCGGACCTTTTAGCAGCATTGAGTTCAATGATACGCCTTCAACTTTCGCTGCAGCGTCCCAGATTACTCTGACCTTTCCCGGCTTCTTCTCATTTACTACTACACTGATCGGGAGGAACCAAGTACGTCGTAGATCAAATGCTTCCAGTTCCGTCGCGGTTGCTTCGTGAATGTAACCTTTGGACTTGAAGTCTGCAATCTGGCGACGAACACTGTCGTACAAATCCGGATTCCGGGATAAGCGCTTTTCAAGGCACTGAAACGACGTTCAGCCATCGGTCTACTGTCCGGAAACTCCACGTAGTCGTACTTCCAAATCAATCCTGTCTCGAACTTCCCATTGATGGTACGGCGCGTAGTTTCATCTAGGATCTTGAACGCCCGCTGTTCGTCTACTCCTTTTACGGCAGGAACAACTGCTACACCCAGGCTCTCGACCTCGAAAAAGTGTCTGACGTAACCGTGAAGATCTACATCCGACGGATTGGCACACATATGTAGTTGTCCACGTGGTATTCCTCTTTCTGGCCTTCGTAAACTTCCACATACAGCCCAGCCGATTCTAGTTTTAGTAGCTATTGGCTCATATGACTTTCCTTCTCGGATCCTAAGAGTCGCTAGCAGATGTGAATTACTGAGCCCTATCAATATACCCGGTACAGCAGATTCAATGCTCTTCACCGGAAGATTGCTTAGGTGTGAAAACCTTGTTGACAGTTCCTTGAAGTCCAACGTTTGTTGTGGAAGTCCCAAGTTCTTCACAGTGTACACATCCGATACCTTGAACCGTTTATTTTTGCCAGTTTCCGATATCTCCAAGCTCACTAACTCGGATCCAGCTATTTTCTTACTAACACCTCCCGTCCATTGGAGATACAATGATTCCACTCTGCCTTCAGCGCCCAATTCCTCGGCGATCGAACGTTCGACGAGCGTCACCGAAGATCCGTCATCGAGGAAGGCAAATGTGTTAACCTGACCTCTTTGACCGTACAAGGTAACTGGAAGGATTCTAAATAGTGTTGAAGAGGACAAGTGACGATGTACTGTAACTACGGCACTCGTGGATCCATCGTCCGATTTCGATTCAACCGGTGCCTCGAAATGTAGCAAGCGGTGGTGTCGCTTAGGGCATCCGTTGATCCCGCAAGCCTCACCTTTACACGGCCATCGTGGATGTGCTATAAGACAACGCGCGCAAAGCTTGTGCGCCTTGACCGACTTCCAATGACCGTCCAAATCGAGTCCTTTGAAAACCGTACAATTTTCAATCAGGTGACCGTTCACATTGCACATTGGACAGAATTTGCTGTACGAACTGGCATTCTTCGAATGCCCTGTTGTTTTCTCTCGATGTCCGGTTTTGGCTGGTTCTTCATGATGTTTCGATTGACTTGTTCCCTTCGCCATGTGTGTGTTTACGTAAGACTTCTCCTTTGGTTTGTTTCGCTCTTCTCTCCCTACTTTCGGTAGAATGCTAGTGACCTGCGTTACTCCACTAGCAGCCGATGATACTTTCGCCATGTAACCACTGAATATATTCAAATCCACCACCGGAATCTGCTCTTGATAGAGCGCCCAACTGAATTTTGCCGTTGCTGGTAGTTTGTCGACCAGTTCTTGAAGCAAGATGGGGTTTGATAAATGTCTTTCCAAACCGACTGCCTTCACGTACCCGCATAAATTTTGCACTACTAGTCCAAAACTCACCAGACTCTCTAATCGATCAGCTCGTGGAGCTGGAGTAGCCCTCACTTTGGCAATCATATTATTGACAATTTGTTCTGGACGACCATACAGTTGTTGCAGTGTCGACAAAATCTGAGGTACCGTTGACGGATGTAGTAAAAAACTGCTGACTGCATCTTTGGCGGTTCCTCTTAGGCTACGTTGCAAGCGCAGAAGGTTTTCTGCATTGGAGTAGCCACAGATCTTCGTGTAGTGCTGATAGCTACTTATAAAAAGCGGCCAGTCTACTGGATCACCGGAGAAAACGGGCAATTCCTTAGTGACCACTTGCCTAGCTGCTAATTGCTGGGACGATGGTCCCAAATAACCGAAAGCGGGATTCGGGACGAAACCTGGATTGGGGACCAACTCAGGATGAAGTGGTTGAATCCCAGGATTTCCTAAGTTACTCTGTCGTCTACTTGGGGGATCTTCATTAATGAAAGGCGAAGGAGGTGGTGGAAGTGGGGGACTATTGTACTGACTATTTCCTGACAAATTACGTTCCCTATTCCTTTCAGTTACATTTTGTGGAAGTAGTTGTGGACTAGTGTAACCACTTACCGACAGTTGACCTACTTGACCAACCGCTTCTAGCTGTTGAACTTCATTTCGCAGTGTCCAGTACTTCTTCTCCGCAAGAGTCCGCAGATGATTGGCTTCATGTTCCCGTTGGGTAACTGCTGCTAGTTGGGATCGTAGTTGATATTCCGTGGCTTGCAGACGCTGATTCTCCTCTAACAATTCCGTATTCTGCATCTGGATTGCTGCATATTCTCGGCTACGATGCTCCAGCTGATTTCGCAGATCGGCCTCCGATTGCTGGATTTGATTCATCCCCTCGACGTGCTTGTTCTCGAGATATTTGATGGTATCTTGGAATGCATTTACCTGACGACCACGACCTTCCAACTGAGCACGTAGATTCTTTTTCCAATTCTCGTTTCCGCTTCGTTTCTTCGTCGTACTGCGCTTCCAATATCTTCATCTTGTTAATCAATTCCAATTCCCGCTTGCGTCTTGTGTCCATTTCCGAGTTGTGCTTTTGCTTCAGCTCATGGATGTAATCTACTCTCTGCTGCGATTCAATGGTATGCTGCTTACGACGTTCCCCAGTTTCGGAACTCCATCGTTCGTATGACGCGATGTCAATCCGATCCATTTTCGGTACAGCGCCGGTCCTCGAATTTGCCTGTATAACATCATCTTCCTCGAGAAGGTCAACATATGGCCTCAGATCTACGAACGATATATTAATTTTATTTTCGCTCCGATCAACTTTTGCGACGGCCAGTCCACAAGCCCCATCAGGAGAACCTTCCACATCTTCGCCAACTGTGAGGCTTCCTATAGTTGCAGGGATTGATTCTCCCTCTAATCCCTTGCCGAACAATCTAGGAATTGCACATTCGGAAACACTTTTTGGCGTTGAAGAAAAGTGTACTACCTGCGGAATGCCAGATGCAGTTTGAGGCAGATTAGCATCTACAGATGTTGACGTAGGCGTCCGTCCAACGACGACATTGCCGGAACTCTCGGCTGGTTTAGTCTGCTTCACCCAATCTTCCGTCCTTCTTGTACTTCCCTGGCTGCTGCGCATACTGCGTACACTTCTCGCTTCCACGTCGTCTTGGCGGCTCAACAACTCATGCTTCCGGGCAATAAATTGCTTGCCTCGCTCAAGCTTTTCGCGAAGTTCCTTTTCATTCAACGCTTTTTCCTTGGCAATCCTCTCTTGGCTCAACTCTTCCATTAGCCTTCGTTCTTCTTCCAAACGGTCCAAATCTTGATCTATTCTAGCTCTGCGGGTGTCAGTTGTGCTTGATATTCTACTGGTAATACTTTGCGCTATGTCAGGAATACGAGGAACGCAGGTTGAACAGGAAAAACTTGTCGTGCGTACCGTGGCAGTGTTTACATTGGCACAAGAGAAATGGTACCATCGGTTGCAGTTTTGGCACTGCACCATGAACCATTCAGCATCATTCGAACGCTCGCACCCGCCGCATTCATTATTTCCACCAGCGTCGTTGTCAACAATCGATGCCACGAACGAATCTTCCTGTGAACGATTCGACACCTTTTCGTCGTCTTCGATTTCGAGATTAGCATTTACCTGCTCAATCCTCGTTCGCAGCCATGTCTGCCGAACATTTGACGGGAAATCCATGGCACCTTCGGTAGGATAAATTCTTTAAGCTCTGTTGCGACAGAATTCCTTGGAGTTCTTCCAGCATAAAAAACACTCGGTGTTGCGTTTCTATTAGCTTAAAGCTAGAATTCAATTTATTAAATATAGGTTGAAGAACAATAATAATATTTTAACTTACAATTTAGTCTCCAATTCCAGTCTTATTTAGGTCACAACAGTGAGAATATAGTTTTATGCCTTAAAGATAATCTTAAAGATAAGGATTGATAATTCAAGGTTCTTCAAGGCTCAAAATGGTTTTTGTTTATAATTTTGTCTCAATTCTGCACATCATTGCGTTTGACGGTTTGTGCTTGCCGGATCAGCCGTTGGTTTTGATGTGGCGCTTTTGCTACCGTTGTTGGTAGCCGATTCGAGGGGCTGTTGCGGCGAACAATGGATTTGCTTTGTTATGTTTGTTCTGACACTTCAGACGTTTAGCGCGACAGGTAAACTGAAACGTCTTATCAAACAGTAGAGCATCGCTATTGCGAAATCAGACATCGGACGTTTTGTTGATTTTCATTTTTTTTAATATTAAGAAAACATATCAAAATGCGGGTTTTAACATAATATTGATAAGTGCAATAGCAATAGTGTGCATTAATTAATTCAATTTGTTCACATTTGTTACATAGGAACTTTTGAAAAGTTACGCAAGAAATGATTTGTATTGATATTTTTTCTTTAAAGTTCAGTAGATTAACTTTGTTTTGATATATTAAACTTATTTGTACGTCAATCTGTAACCGAAATACAGATGATTTTATTATTCCGGATTCTAAATGGACAGAGCTTTATTAGAATACTCATCACTCATTTGTGCACCGCACTATCAGAATAGCATTTTACTTATGGAGACGGTTCAGCGTAAATTTCTGCACTTCGTTTTAAGACACCTTTTATTGAATGATCCAAATTTGCCCAGATAAAGGGTGTCCCACATAAAAATGTATCATGGAAAAAAGGCTGTAGAAAACTACCCATTGGGTATTTTGTCTTGGAAATTTGGGTAGTATTTTTTTTTTTTTTGTATTTTTATCACAGCCAGTTTTTCGAAAATTGGAATAAATGGCGTCACCCGAAAAGCTACGTCGTGAATTGATTTTGCGCAAGCACCTGAAAAATCCCCAACTCTCTCTCCGGGACATCGGGAAACAACTCAGAACCGTGCAGTTGACGGTGAGTCGTATGATTAAACGTTACTATGAAACTCTGAGCATCAAATGGAAGACGAAATGCAGTCAGAATGGATGTTCTATTAGTGATTAGGACCACAAGCGTGTAGTGAAAGCGATTCGGCGAAATCCCAATGCTTCGGCAAAGACCGGGAGGGACTGCATACGTACAAAGTGCAGAAGGCTCAAAATCTTGGCGAACGGCAAAATACGCTGGGAAAATCACGGACCCGGAAACTGTACTCCCAGATGCTGACAGAGCCTCATTGTCTCATAATGGATGAAGAGATTTACGTCAAACCGGACTCTCGGCAGCTTCCGGAGCTACTGCTCTTCACCGCCCAGAACCAGTTTGATGTGAAGGAAGCAAAAACTTTCAAAGTTTGCCAATAAATACATGATTTGGCAAGTGATCTGCTCATGTGGAAAACGTAGCGTGGAATTCATGATCTACCTCAAAGAGTGTCAACAGAAGCGTCTGCTTCCTCTGTTGAAGCAACATGACGGCCCTACACTCTTCTGGCCAGATTTAGCTTCGTGTCACTATTCAAATGTTGTCCTGACGTGGTACAAAGTCAAACTAGGTCACTTTTCGTGCCCAAGGTCACGATAAGAGCCGAAAATTATTGCGCCTGGAAATTGTGCGAGTTTCCAACAACAACAAAAAAATTAAGACAAACGTGTGTGATAAATTAATCATAAATTTCCGGAAAGTTGATGGAATTCAACCAAGTTACCTAAAAAAATGCCAAAATTGGTCTTCGATATACAGTTCATTTGCATTATATTTAATATTTAACATGGCTTGGTACAAGTAAACAACTGTTGGTATAAATCGATCCAAAATTTTAAGCGTTAGTACTAATTACCTTGTTTTCTTAATGAAAACCCATCATCAAACATTGTGAGTGGCCCCAATAGCATCCTTACTGTTGGTATAAATTGGTTTCAATCGGAAATCGGTACTAATATCTAAATGTTTCACTAAACATCTTATCGTTTACCAAAACGAACGCTGCTGCCACCCGACCTTGGTATCTATCATCCCAGTGATATCTCGTGGAAGTGCAGAAGTGTGCTTGGTTTCCAATATAGCGAGTATCACGTCACCATATGCCTACCCTTTCCATAAATGATCTGCATTCGGGCGGGACTGGCGCATAGTGATCGGAAAAGCCTTTTTTCACGACAAAATAATAACTCCTAAGGGTTACGTTTCCGAATCATGGTGTCTTCCACAAAGTTGTATTTAAAAAAGTTGTCCATCTTGTGGTGGTATTTTTGCAGGTCCTTTTTGCTGTTGCTGTTGCTGTTGCTACTGCTAACTTTTGAATGAAACACAATGGAAGAGTGATGGCAAAAACAAGTTTGTAGATAATATAATTTCAAGCAACTTTGCTCAACACACCATTTCTTCTAGCTCTTAGTTCGACCATGATAGAGCTATTGTTTTGCTTTAAATCAGGATATCTCTGAGTTTTTTTATTATACCTTTTGATTGTTTAGGCAAGAATTGGCAAGAATTGGCCAGAAAACCATCAAATTCTTGATTTAATGTGTTGCACAATGCTTTAGTTCGGAGCCATTTTGCTAGTTTAGATTAGGGTGTCCCTTAAAAATCAGTTTTTTTATTTTAACTTTTTAGTTTCAATTTGTAGGAAAAAATAATCTTCAGACGAACTGTATATAGAGAAAAAAAAGATTCCTGATTTTGCGCAACTAAGTGTTTGAGTATATATTTTTGTTCAAAAGTTAGGAATTACTGTAACGAAAAACATATCCGGTTATAAGCAGTCCCGGATTAATTTATGTAGCACTATGTTCCTTGGCACCCATTATAACAATAATTGAGATGGTTATCTGGTAAATTCCCGCCTAAACAATCAAATTGTCGAAAAGGAATATATCATTTTTTTCTGTTTGATTACCCGTTACTTCTGAATGATAAGATGTATTAAAAAAATGTTAAACAACGTGCGCTATAACGTTTTCCATATTTTGAAAAACAAAAAAAATATAATAAAAAAACTCATTTTTAGAGTAGTAAATCTTTTTTCGTTCAAAAGATAGCAACGGCAACAGCAACCACAAAATGTTGGAAACTGCGAAACTATCACCACAAGATGGACAACTTTCTTAGATACAACTTTGTAGAAGATACCATGAATCGGAAACGTAACCCTTAGGAGGTATTATTTTTTTAAGCTTGGCTCCGTTAAGTTGTTTCAATTGTACCTGTATAAAAAATAACAAAATTTTAAAAAAATTTACACCATATTCTTCATTTTAACACCAACCAATTTCCATTTAACGAAAGTGCAATCTGTGGTTATTTAACCCACTTAATTTTTTTCATTATAAAGAGTTACATCGAATTGCAATATTCCGGTTGATTGGTCGCCGGAATAAATTTTATTACCAGAAATTATGGAGAGAAATTTTATAAACAGAAATTATCAAGCTAAATTTCAAATGCATCTGTGAAACGTGATAGTTCATTTTAACCATCGGTACGATTCTATATTTTAAAATCAATAAAGTTATGTGTGAGTAATGTATATGTACACAGATAAAAAGAAACATTGAATTTTCTGCGTTATCTAATGCACATAGAGGGAATGCTAGATTTGGCTGAAAATTATAGGATATTTAATGTAAATTTTTAAGTTAGATAACGCCTGAATCTAGCCTGTTGTATGAAAGATTGCAAACATTGTTGTATGGAAACATTGTTTACGCATACTTTGGCTTGCAATTAAACGGAGCGAAATTTTACGCGCTTGTTAAAATTAATTATTTTTTTCTGTGTATGCATTTGTTTTCAACCAAAAGGAACGATTATTAAAAATAAATTATTAAAAATGTTTTTGCGCTGGATAGAATCACAATAAAATTAATTCAGAAAAAACAATTGCTTCCTTCAAATACATGTTCCCATTCTAAATATTTATAGGTGAGTTACCAAATCCTTGAAATATTTTTTTAGATCAGCAGAATTCTTCAGCCGAGTTTGACAATGGCTTTTTGACAAAATAAACAAAAATGTAACATTAGCCTTTCCCTAAAAGTTAGTATGGAGAGATGATTGAACTTGAACGACATTATTAGCGGAAACAATGCATTCTGTAAGAATATCCGTTCCAGAATAAGTGAGTTGTGTTCTACATTTGAAAATATGATGAATTTTTACAGATGTGTCAAATTTTCTCTTGAATAATTGCAAGCCAAAGCAAGCATAAACAACCAAATTGTTTGCAATATTTCGTGCAACAAAAGTGAATAAACGGTATCTGATCTAAATTTACACGAAATATCCTATGAATTTGATGTAAACCTGGCATTTCATATATGTGCATGAGATAACGCAGAAAATTACATGCTTCGTTCAATCTGCGTAGAGATGCAGGTTGTGCTTACACAGATATAAAGAAACATTAAATTTTCCGTGTTATCTAACGCAAATAAAGGGAATTCAAGATATGGCAGAAAATAGTGGGATATTTTTTGTAAATTTTATGCAAACATTGTTGTGTAGCGCATAAAAGATTGCAAACGTTTTCATTGTTTACGCCTCCTTTGCCTTAGAATCAAACGAGGTGAAATTTAACGCGCTTGTTCATTTTTTTTCTGTGTAATGGGCAGGAAACCGCCACCAAAACGCTACGTTTAAAATTTAACTGGTTTCATCTTGCTTTTTGCGTTACTCCAATTAACCATTTTTTCCAATTATAAATCAACCGATAACAGAAAATCTGAAGTGAAACCTCAATTTGTCTTATTCGGAGATGCCGCATGTTGAATTCAATATTTGGCTCTACGCAATAACCTTGAACACTATGAAGATCCTTTCCAAAGTCCATGTGCCCAGAAAATGATGCTTGTTTGCTACAGTTTGCAAACAAAAACAGTGAAGCAGTGTCTTGACGCTATATTATGAAAGTCCTACCTGATTCCGTACGAAATCCGAGACTGATTGCCGGAATAAAACCGAGATGCAAATTTACCCAATTGTGCCAACCCATAAAGTACGGGTTCTACATCTATCCGTTGCTTATTTTTTTCCGTTTACCAAACAGTAAATGCAACAGTTTGCAAACATCACATTCTGCAACCCGGTGTACACAATGAGGCAAACTGCAATCACGGTAACGATTTTGCACACTAAACCGTTCGTTTTGGCAAAACCTTGTATCTATATTCGCAAAATTGCGTACCTTTCGTTTATAACTCTACCAATCCAGATTTACCTTTACCAGTTGCAGTCCCATCATATAACTTATTCCCCGGTGCTGTTTTATCACTCTGCATCAAAAAAGGGCAAAACTTGTCCACATCCCACACAGATCGAAAGGGAAACTTCCAATATTTTACAGCTTTATTGCAAAGGATTTTTTCTTGCTACCTTCAGATTCTTTACCGGTTCATCATCCTTTCTAGATTTGAGGTTAGGCAATATTACTTTACAGCCATTGAGGGAGGATGTTTCTTCCTAGATTTGTCCTTTTTACCTTATAGCAATAAAAAGTGGTAGAAAGTGTGGAATCGGTTTTTAACTGGAAGTAAAAATCAGCGACAATATTTGCTTGCCATAAAGTGAAACCCTAATAGCATACAATCTCATGGTAATTTCTCCTTCTCTTCTATTGCATGGCAATTCCATCAATTTTTCCACTATGTTTAGGTAGCCGATGAGGCAGAAAATCAGATTTGCTATCCAATTTCGGGCCTCCAATCGCTGAGAGCTGATTTCCCACTTTCCTGAAATCTATTATCCATCAGCGCATCTCTCGCTCTGTCTGGTCTGCCGCGAATGAGACCCTAGGTGTGATTTGTTTGAAGATTGCATTGAACCGACCTCCAGTTCAATGGAATGCGGTAGGTGTATGGTTACTACCGATGATGGCATGGATAGCGAAAAAAAAACAGAGCTCAATTTCATACTATCCTAATGAGTTTCGCCTGGGATGCACCGGTTCAACTCACCGATTGGATAGTCGTGGTAGAAGATCCTATATATGTTTTGTGAGTGTGTTGACAGGGATGTACTCAAGCTGCAATCAATTGATCGGGTGTATTGATGATGACATTAATGTTTATCGATAGGAAAATTTGTTCGAATGTTGAAAACTGGAGAAGAAATGAATTATATTCTGATATTCTGGTGTTAGATCAATGTATTGATTTAAGTGTTATACATATGTTCACGAAGTTACCTTACTTTTATGATATATTACTAGAGTATTTATAACAAATAATTCTTACGCAAGTGGATGGGTATGTAATACATATTTAAATTTGATACTAAACGTAAGCAAACATTATTATTAATAGTAACCAATCGATGCAAACAGCATTCCAATCTCTTGATTCAGAGTACATTGAAAATAAGAACAATGCATACTGTTGTGTTCCTCATTTAGAATATTTCAGATGATGATATATGGGGCCATGCATAAACCACGTGGTCAAAATAGGGGAGGTGGTTTGAAAATGACCACCCACCTCATTTTTGGTCAGTTTCATGAGGGCTGCTAATGTACCATGCATGCAGGTTTTTTTTACCGTAGGACTATGTTTCTCTTTTCTATCGGATGCAATTTCAAAAATTTTGACGAATGGGAGCGTTACGCAAAAAATTTTTGAACGTTAATCACTCTCGCTCGACTGAACAGAGAGGCTTTATTCAAACACCATTTGATCAGAAAAAATTGCAATTTTGTTTTGCAATAAAATTTTAGTTTATTGCTATTGACACAAGTAGTTCAGTTATTTACTTAAAAATTACCTACTTTTGTTGCCATACACACTTAGAAAATTTTACAGTATTCGGTAATTTTTACCGAACTTTCAACAGCTGAACGTTCGGTAATCCGATTCACCGGATTTCGGTGAAATTTTACAGTATTCCAGTAAATAAATTACGGAACTTGTCAAATTTTACCGAAGTCCGTTAAATTGGATTACCGAACTGTTCAGCTGTTGAAAGTTCGGTAAAAAATTACCGAATACTGTAAAATTTTCTAAGTGTGTACAAATCTGCTTATGAACAGGTTGATAATATGTCTTTCCCTTTCCGGGTCTTCAAATTGTCTTCTTCTTTTCATTTTATTGTAATCCACTAATCCACTTTTAATACACCAAAAGCCACACACCTCAGTCACTCAGGGGCACTCAGTCGAGAGTGGATTATTAAACAGAGATTTTTCAATAGGGCCGAAACGCTCATAAGGGCCGAAAAAACATTAGGTGTATCCGCAAATTTGGACCTTATCTAAACAATGCACCACGATCGTTTTGAAGAAAGAGTCCACCTAGCAGATATAATTGGAGGCTTACATGACTTCATTTTGTATCACGCGATATTTACCGAAAGAATCATTATTCACGTTTGTCCGTTGAGTCAAATTGAAAAATCTTTGACGAATTGTATGCACTGGACATGGTCAGTCACACATAGGATGACTAAAGAGATGACAGACAGTCGACTACTGGCTAAACCTGATGGAGGGGGGTCCTACGTAAACCTCGTGATTCTATCCCTGATATGATCCACCTCTAATATTTTTTAAATTATTTCATTAATTTCCAATGAATAAAACAAAATACGAATGTGTATTACATTTGTTTGGCGTACAGAAAAAAATCCCAAGCAACACTAAGCTGACAAAATTGGTTGCAGTTACTTGACTGTAGCCTAATTTAGTTGTATTCAAGTCATTTGAACTGATTTGCAACAAGTGTGCTACTAGGGATATGCTAAGTTTATGGAAACAATAAAAGACTCTGCTATAGAAAATTTAACTGTTATACAGCAGTACAATTTTAATTTCTCTGGTCCTCTGGTTGTAACGTGGTTACAAGAGGGTGCGTTGAAAATAATAAGTTTTTCCCACATTTCACTGCGTCAGGGAAGAAGTTCAAATTGGTTGCAATGTAATAAGAAGCAGGGAGATTGGAGCACTGTCTTTAACCACTAGCGCCTCTGGTGGCCAATAGGGAAACCTGATAAATTAATATGCATCACGTGATGCCACTCATCCAAAGTGAGGAGATTCCAAAGTTAATGTGTACAAAGGATAAGGGAACTCGCGCGAATCTTTTGTAACGTGAATATCCTTTGTAACATGACTATGCTTTGTAACGTGACTGTAAGTAATGGAAAATCCCAATCAATAAGTCTTTTCCAAGTCAGATGGCTGATAGAGTAGACGTGATTTTTTAAATAGAGGCAAGAGTCTAGCTGAAACACATTTGTATAAGCTGGGAATAATTTTAAATAAAAAAAAGTAGTGTGTTTGATCAAGTAGAAGGCCCAGTGCGTGGAAACAAGAATTTCCGAAGTGAGTTAAAGATATTTCTGCCCTTTCAGCCCTTTCGTTTAGTTAAGGTTAATTTGCGATTTTGTTCTTTAGTTTGCTTACCATTGTTGAACTTAGGGATACACGTGACCAAGAATCTGCTACTTGAGGCTCAGGTATGCATTGGGAATGGAATGGGATTTTGGTGTGCTAGATGTGTGTCCGGTCTTGTGCTTATTATGCTAATTATGTCCTTTTGCTAATCCGTCTTTGTCTCTTCTGTTCGTGAAGGAATTTATCCTTCACGCGAAGGTGTTCCTGTCCGGTTTCTAGAGCCGGATTGTAGGTTGCAGGAGATTGCGAATCGCTTCGTTTTATCTGGGGGCCCAGAAGCTTGGCGGCTTGTAGGCTCGCCCTCGTCGTCCGGCCAGTGGTTTCCGTCGCACCTACAGGCGAAAGGAGGAGTACCACGACTCCTACGAACCAACTCCGGAAGCCAATCGCCGGAAATCGTTCGTGTCAAGAATCGGCCTCGAGACAGTTGGCGTGTTCGAGACAGTCAGTGGAATCTCGAGCACGTAGCAAGGACAACCACCACCGACAGCATCGATAGGCAGTGTCGAGCAGTCCCAGACCATCGAACAACATCATTGTCATCGTCACTACCACCAATCGCACCGAGAAGCAGTTACACCGGCACTACCACCAACACACCCACCTCGATGGACGTTGCCTGAGCTCGGGTCGACTGATTCAAGGTCAGATCTGTGATTTTGTAAGTCTAAAAAAAATAAAGTTATGAATGCGCTCGTTTCTTTAGGTCAGGCACGGCCGTGCGTAGAGAAAATTCCAATTGGAATTACTAGGTTAGCGAGTAGCAATTCAACACCGGAATAAACCGTCAAAACTAAAAAGAATGTTTCTCTAGATGATCTTTGGATGAGGAAAAGGTTAGTTGATTGGTTTCTGTCGGTCTGTTCGTTCATGGTTCTGTTGGAACCACTCACAAAATGGGATAGTGATTTCCTTGCTTCAAGATATGGTGGCATGACGGACCAATATTATGGATCACAATTAATTGTGATCCCCACCAACGGCTCGTAAAACTCGGCGAACCCCTACATCTCACAGGAAAGCAGCGTTGCTGGTATTTTACTGTGCTCACTCGATCACTCGGGCCGCTGAACAGTAGATAAATGAAACAATATGAAACACTAACTAGAAATAAGTTGAAAAAATAGTATTTTCCATTTAATTCCAACTACCTTTGCTTATCTTGACAGATACGCGTATTTCGTCAACAATGTGCAGACTTCTTCAGTGTTTCGTACTAATAACTCGACTAATAACAGGTATTCCACTAAACAGCTCAAAGCCTCTAGGATTCAATATGAAACACGCCATGTCCGTTAGCAAAATACTGCACAATAAAGAATCGACACAACCTTTCACAACCGATGCTAGAAGCAAACTCTATTTTCGCAAAATTTACAATCACATTCAACAAACTATTTAACTACTGGAAGTAATCCCAAGTAACAATTTTGGTTTTATCAGGGTTCTGAAGAGCATGAATTAGACTTCAAGAATGCTATAAAACCATGATAAAACCAGCAATGTTACTTGGGATAGCTGCTCCAATCAAAAATAAGCTGCTAAAGTACAATCTATGCTATTCCATTTAAAATTACGATTGAGTGATTTGGTAACAATAAAAGTCCATAGATGCATTTCGTGCCTTCTAGCAATTTTATGCTTCTGTTGATGTCCAAGCTCATTGGTTTTGTACGAACCGGGGGTAACTTGGTCTTATTTCATTATCTCTAACCCGCTCAACCAATCGCAATGTTTTGTGATATAGTGGACTGAGTATTATGATTTGAGATAATTCAATGCACATGTCTTCCAAATTTGGCAGATTGACAGGCAATCGATGGAGACCCACCTGGTACCTCATAACAAAAGATTCGATGAACTGAACCCCCCAACCTCCCCCCTCCTCCTAAAGATACACAGCAAATGCTCGTGCACAAGTGGCAATCATATTTCAAGATGTTAGATGTTGTTCGCTAACCATCGTTGCGAAACATTGAAACGCAGATGCAGTTCTAATTGAACGAAAGCTTGGCATAAGTAAGAAATTTTGTTAGAAAATTGTATTATTGGCGGTCCAGAAAAGGGCTGTTTGAATAAGGCCAGCAGAAGACCAATATCCTTATCGCTTTTTAGATTGTTGAGTGTTTGGGAATCAATAGGCAATCAATAGGGGGGGGGGGGGGCTCTCACACAAACGAAACGCAATTTTCTGCATAACTCGAGAACTAATAAAGCAAATGGAATCAAATTTGGCATGTGGATTTTTTGAAGGTCAGACATATTGCTATGGTGGTTTGAGACCCATTTGCCCTCTGAAAGGGGGGGGGGCTCTCATACAAATGAAACGCAATTTTCTGCATAACTCGAGAACTATTCAAGTAAATGAAACCACATTTGGCATGTGGGGTTATTGGAAAAAGGATTTTTATTTATATTAAAATGGATTTCTGTCTGACTGTCTGTCTGACCGATCGGAGTGAAAATATGTATACAGGTATTTTTGGGGCTGGGGACGGTTCTTATGATTGTTTGAGACCGCTTCCCCCTTCCGGCTCGCATTCAAATGAAACACAAATTTCTGCATAGCTTGAGAACTAATCAAGCAAATGGAATCAAAAATGGTGTGCGGGGTTTTTTGAATGCAAGAAATGTTTCTATGGTGAATTCAAACACAAATTCCTGAACCAATCCTGAGAATTATCCAGGTAACTAAGCCACAAACTGTGTATTGTCTGGGTAAGAAGAATGTTCTGATAGAAGTTTGAACTCCTTATTACTCAAAAAAAACTCATTAAAAAAAAGCGTCAGTTCTATGTATGTAATGTTCATTCATTTAGTTGCAGGCGTAGCAACGATAATTTCGATAACTCACCTAATAGCCGCAAAACATTTCGACTGATTGAAACAAAAAAAAACTGTAAAAAAATGATTAAGTTATTGGCGATAAGTGTTTACATTTTTTGTAAACGTTACTGTTTTGGGTATTTCCATTTTGTATGCTAGCCCAACCTTCATTTTGCAAGATGATGATCTATGCACTTTCGAAAAAATAGGTGCTGTTTAATTCTCCGAGACGTGTTTATAATTACTGTATGCGTGATAACGTTTGCACTATTGAGCAACAACCTATATATGCAGGAAATATATGTTATAAAAGCAAAAAAAAACATTAACTTCAAGAAATAAAAAAAAAGTTGTTTTGAGTATACTAGCTGAATCTTAAACTCACGAGTGATAAAAAAGTACAAGTGTGAAATATAGATACAGTTTTCGATGGGTTTTTAGGCTGTTACAGGAATCGGAAGCCTGTCGGGAATAAATGTCATTACTCTATTCAATTTCACAGAGAAAACACAGAGAAGCAAACACGCACATTTCAAATTCAAAACTGTTAGAGCAAAGGCTTTTCAGATGGAACAGCGCCACTTTTGACGTCCACAGCGAAAATACTATCGTGCTGACAAGTGTTAACCTCATTTTTTTACTATTCTTCAATTTTCATTTGCTTTTGGAGTGAATACACTCATTCGATCTAGCTCTTCCAGGTTTCAATGTTCGAAAGTGTTTGCGTAATTAAAATAGCAATTATTTCTTGTATTTAGTAAGTGGAATTTTCCAGTCGATATCAAAAGGTTAACATTTGTGTTGACTAGCATTTTTGGTGTATTTTTATGATCCAAAGGCATTTCCAAACAAATCGTAAAGTGAAACAATTTTTTGAGGTTTTGTGTTTATGGCGTCATGTTTGTAAGCTGGAACACGGTTAGGCTTGTAAGATGGAACACATTTTTTTTTGTTTTAAAACATATGAATGATATTTTTTATGTTTAGAAATGCCATGGAATCAACAATAAATTGAAATATAACAATACATTTTTTGAAATTACAATTTTAGATGGATTTCGAAAATCGGCCTCATTTTTTTTTATGTCTATAAATTATCAGTTCCATGGACCAACATGAAGCCTTTTAGTTTCTCTTTCGAAAGATCATCGAAAAAATAAAATTATACATGTTACGAGCAAAAAACGAATGGTGTTCGATCTTACGAGCCATTTTTTGAAATTGCAATTTTTGATGAATTTTGAAAATACGCCATAACGTTTTTTTTTTATGACTTTAAATAATCGATTTGTTCGGCAAAGTTGGAGCCTTTTAGTTCTTCTTTCGAAAGATGTCTTTGAATTTGCGAAAAAATAAAAATTATACATGTTACTAGGAAAACGCGGATCATGTTCCATCTTACAAGCCTTTCCTATACCAATGTGTTTACCCGCACTGTACACTTCATTTGAAAATCAACATGTTGATATATGTGGGTAAGAAACCTCACAAACATTCAATAATTTATTCAGGTCACCTTCTACGTTTTATGCTAAGAGCACTTTCGTCAACCGGACTAAGACTAGTACATATACAGAGTGTCTCACAATAGGTGTCACTAAAACAAAATGGGATTACAGCAAAACAAATCAAACAAATCATAGCATTTATTTAGCAGTAAGTTCCATTGCGAGAATTTTCATCAATACTGGAGGAATTCCGTCTGGTCCAACACCGTTCGAGGCGTTTAAATTGTTAAGAGCGTGCAAAATATCCAACACATAAAGCTGATTGACGCCGATGTCCCTTGGCAAGTCTGGATAAAATGCACAGTAATTGCAGTCGCGATCATCTTCAGAAAATTTGATATAGATTTCTTGGAAGAATTTTGCAAAAAGGTTACAATTTTCATTCAAGCTATTTACAACATTTCAGTCGAGATGCATTTTTGAGGGACAATTATTGGATTTTAATTTTGTTTTTATGTAAATAAAGAAGTTCTTTGGACAAGACTTTATTGCAAGCTCTGTTTTTGATTTATATTCTTCAAATACATTACTGGTGGCATGATTCAGTTGATCGCATACGACTAGAATACTAAGCATGCTAAATTTTCATTGATATTTTGGTTTTTGTAAGTTTTATTAACTTACTGGTTTAAATGTTTGTTATACCAGATTAGCTTAGCTTAGCTTAGCTTGACTGACTGCACGTATCGATGGTTGCTGCTCCGTGATTGATCAGAATCAGTGAAATTGCACAATGAATCAATTGAATGGGGCTGGGAGTAACTCGACCATTCTCACTGTACACGTTTCAGTGATTCAATTTCTTTATAATCAATAACGGCGCCAACCACGTCCTTGCAATCAGGTGGGAATAGGGAAGGAAAGTTTGTGTGACCTTTGCTGTTTAGGGACCGTGTTTACCTCTGCATCCCCACAAAGGTCACAGGAGGATTTTCTATGTTACTAGGGTAGGGCTCGATGGATCAGGATTCACCTTGATAAGTGATGTGATCATAATAAGAAAAATTATATTTAATGTAGGTTCATAATAAAGTGATATAGGGACAAAATGGATAACAATTACCTGTTTCGCTCCGCGTTTTGAGAGCACCTACCACCTCTCAATTGTCTAAAAATCCTTTGCGGGGTCTGACTGGTTAGTGTTCCGCTTCCACCAGGGTATCTGGCCTCGTTAAAATTCACCGGGGCATTCATCATCTTGCTGGAAGCAGCGAATCTCGTCCTCACAGCATGAGCTCCTTCACACGTTGTTGATCGACCAACGACGGGTCTTTGCATAGAAAGTGCCATCAATTTTGGAAATTTTGGTTTCTTCTGCAGATTCTCAAAATTTCACGAAGTAAAGCGATTTTTTGTAAACTTAACTGAATAATAAAACATCTGACTTAAGATTCTGTACTGAGTCCAACAACAAACGCCAGTGTTTGTTCTACTTGTTTTAGTAAGATGAGAATGAGGCTGATTTATTGATATATGCACATTTAAACATATACACAAATGCACACAAATATAGATATATGAATACATAGATACTATACACAATTTAAGCTTAAAATTTCGGTAGAGCATTTAGTGAAAAATTATAGGAATGTATTGATAAGATCTCACCCAATCAGCATCATATTACACACTCCGGGCTTAACTAGATTCGAATTTTTTATTCCTGTCGCACCATGCGACCTTTCCAATGTGTTCGGGAATTTGATAAGTGCACCAAAACTTGATTGGCAGTGTTAGAATAAGCGGTTTCCTATGCGGAAGTAATTTCTTCTTTCTTTTTGATGACTTTAGAACATAATTAACTTTTTTTTTCTTCGTACCCGGCCGTTTGTACGATTCGAAAAACAAACAATTTCTATGAACGTGGGAGTAAGATTCTGCGGGTAAATGGGATCGATTAACCCGAACTGTATTAACACTTTGGCCACGGTATCACTCGTGATCGGCGTCGTTGTTTCTTCGAGTTCCTGAAAATTGAGCATGTAATTTTCACCAAAGAGTTTCCGACGAATGATGCTCTCGGCTTTTTGGATTCCCCATCAGCTTCCTCACTATCGTCTTATTTTCTTACATTCCCTAATTAAAACTATTCACGAAACACACAGAAAGTAAAGAGGAGCGGAAACATAAATACGTAATCTTTTTCAGATTTCACATCACTACTCGGCTTCTTACTTCGATGGAAAATTTTGCTTTCATTTCAAATGTACAAGGAAACAGAAAAACTGTGACAGCTTGCGAAAAACTTATTATCCACGAGCAATGCCTACTGTGATCTCCTATATGTTTGTTATACCAGATTGAATAAAAATAAAAATATGTTAAGTATTTCTTTGACGTCGTTTTTTTCTTCAGAGGTATTTACTGTCTACAGCAGTTTCGACATATCCTTCATTCCTTAAAAATTGTTTGTCAATTGACATTGCATAATTTCAGTTTCATGTTTTCATAAGTGGTATTCAAAACTTTCCCCGTATTCACAGTTGTTGGGTTTTTGGTATTCATGTACGAATAAGAGTGTTAGATTGCTGTGTGGAACGCTTCATTTTTCCATAATGGAGTTAATAATTCGATCACGCAGAAATCTTCATATATATTCATAACTAAAAAATTCAAATAGCAAATTGTATAATTTTTACGTGATTAATTTGCTTAAGTCCTAAATAGGCCGTTTTGTCAAAAAATCACTACAATGTTTCGTTTTCTTAACAGTTTCTAGTTAGCTTATACCGCGTTGTTTGCAAAAAATGTCCTATACGCCTAATTTCATCAATAAGGTAATTCACTGTTAAACTTGTTTGTTTTGATAGATAGAAAAAAAATGTTCAATTAAGTTATCGATTAACTTTGTAGAAGATCATTTTTGTCTATTTTTTGAGATACAGGTATACCTTGATCGTACGTACATCAACTATTTCACTTCCAATCGAAATTGCATACTGGGTATCGCGTTACGATTGAGCGGCAAGAGGACACTCCCTCGAGGCTATCCGACGGCGAGGCAAGATTCGCATCTTTGGTGTGACGAGTAGAGACGGTGCAACCAGAAATCGTCGTAGTACGAAGGAGGCCAGAGTAGCATGCAACGAGTGCACCTCGAGCGACGGTAGTAAATCTGCGACGGACTCTGTTCAACAGATCAAATCATTCTTCCAGTCATCGAGTACGGCATGCCCATCTGGGAGAGTTGCGCAAAAACACATCACCTGAAACTTCAGCGTGTTCGAAATATATTCCTCAGGACAAGAACATCTGAGGTCCACCGTCTAGCCGAGATAAAAATGCTAGACGATCGTTTTAGTGAGTGTATCAATCGGTACAGGGCACGCTGCCTAACATCGGATCACCAGGTCATTCGGAATCTGGTTCCCCACCCCTAGAATTTTCAAATTGTAGTTGTAGCTCTAGTTGTAGAATTAGGTTATCAAATTTTAACAAACAATGTCCCAAGGGCTGATCTGAAAATAAATTTTAAACATAAACACACTAAACACACCAAACACATAAAACACTTAAACCAAGCGGAAGAGCCCAAAACACTTACAATGTACATTAGTATATAGGGAAGTGGAACCTATGTTGAGCTCAATAAGCAGACCTCCAGTGGAAATCGATGAATATGCACTGAATACCGAACACTGAGTACATAAGTTATTTACAATTTATTCGTCCACTTACCGTTAATCGTTTAGCAACACATAAAACATTCGATTCTGATAATTTACTTCCAATTTAATACGGAAAAATAGCCACTGCTATGTATTTATATTAATAATATCACGAAAAACATTAATCCCATCTGTGTACATATGTTAATCATGCTGATTTTAATCAAAAAAAATATAAACAAGTTAACGCTCTCCACTACTACACCCAGAAATGAAGTATATCATTTGACAGCACTTCACGTCTGTTGGGTAGCATGCATATAAGCAAGACAAAATGAAAGGGTTTGTTTGTTATTCTTCCATGAGAATATTGACAACAAGACTCACAATAACGTTGGGCTACGAATGATTCAAAACGCACACTAGCGTTGATGTGTATGCTACAGAGATGGCATTTCGCACTAATGTTGCGCCGGTGCGTGAGATTTGTACCTTCACAGAGGATACAACCATAACTCACCTCAGATAAAGCAAAGTGCTCTTTTATTCGGTGAAAAATAGACAGAGTGGAAGTTTGCGCCTGTGATGGGATTACCTGGAGTGAGTGAACCACACTCTCTTTTAAACGATCGCGCTCACGTGCTCTCGCCTGCGATCACTGCCGCGTACGCTGGGGCGAGGACGCACCAGTGCTCTTTCTGTGATTCGCTGGTGCGAAAACATTGTCGGAGTTGCAGAAAATGTTCGGAACAAGGAAGCGGGAAGAAACATTATTCTTTTTCTTTAGTTATGTAGCGTCAAAGCGAATTTACAATCACTGCTGTATATTAGCAGAAGAGCCCACGCCAGTGAGCTCACTGGGGTGCACGCGTCAGTGAATTTATGTGCATTCGCTTCTGTGAATTTGAGAGCTCTTCTTCTCAATCTAGAGCGATCGAGTGTAGTGTGAATAAAAACCATTTTTCTCCACTCACATGCGCTACTCGCATGCAAACACGGGGGTGAATATAAACAAGAGTGAAGAGCTCTCGTTGAAGTAGGAAGAGTGTTTGGAAAATTTTCAATCTCTCTCTACCCCACTGAGGATATGGACATCACTGAATGCAAGACAATGAAATGCCCAGGCAAATTCGGAAAGAAATTTAACTTGAAAAAATTACAATCACTGTGCAACGTAACAAAAACATGACTCTCGTAAAATCAACCGTCCGTGGGCAGCGCTTGCTGCGATCTATCTCAAACGAGACTTGTGAGGATCAAAATTAATTATCTATACCAACCTGATCGAATTATTACCTATACCAACCTGAATTAATTACCTATACCAATATGATCGGAAGCCAACATTATTAAAAATATTTTTTCGTAAACTCGCTTACGCTTGTTTCCTTAACACAGATTTCGTATAAACAATATATGTCTCATAAATTGTAAGCAATATTCGCACTGCTTGTCATCAGCGGAATGCTTATTCGTACCTTATTCGTACAAAGTACGATATTAATTTATTGTGGATACTATGCTATACAGTATGTGAGCAGTGCAACATCAAGCGATTACGTCGATTGTTAACACGGTTCAGAATAGGTGCAGGCTAGTGATCCTCATAGTAAGAGATATGCAGAAGCAGCCATTTTTTAGCCAATCGTGCAGCGAGAGCTGTCAAATCTGAGCCAATCGTGCAAATGTTGCACTGCGGCAAGTGTTATCAGCCTCTGTGAATAAAACAAACACCGTTGCCAAATCGTTGAATCGAATTTCCGCATATCTCTTGCTATAAGGATCACTAGTGCAGGCGTATTTAAATTATTGTGAAAATTGATCCCATAGTTTTCTAGTATTTTATCACGTATTCGTAGATTCTCGTGTGGCTAGTGTAATAAGTGAAGTGTGATTTTTATGGTTTGTGCAATTACGCAACGAAAATGTGTGAGGATATAGTACAACTAAAGAGAAAACTTGGAGTCTGGCTCAAGTATATTCCCTAGTACGTTTAGATCAATACGACGAATTTGTAGTGCAAAGGTAAGAAATTGTGTTGAAAATCTGACTGCTCATTATTTTTACGAAATTTAAGTCTCCCAAACGTTTTTGTAGCTTTTACTTATATTCAAGACCTAATTTTATTGGCCAGGATTATATATCCTTGGTTACTGCGTCCATTTATTGGAGATAATAAACATCTTTTTAGGTTTGAAGTTGGATGGCTGCAGAATGTGATGAGCATATGTACTATGATGAGCATAGGTTCCGCTTCCTTATAACGCGATAAAAAGCAGAAGCTTCACTCAATTTTTAGGGAATTTGACTCATGTGTAATTCAATACACTTACGGACGACTGTAATTTTTTATCTGAGTCAAAATGGTTTGAGCTTAGCAAAATGGAGTCAATTGAAAAGGACACTAGAGTTTTGATTATTCAAAAGTACTACGGGACTGTCTTGTAAACATATTGTTCATCTTTAAACTTTAAATTCACCCCTGAATCCCAACATTGACAAAAAAAAAGCCAAATCAAAAACAATCCTGTATGATGATCCGATGCCAACCGGGCTGCTGGTGAACTCTATTCAGAGATCAGCTTCCGTACGAGGCATCCGCAGAAACACACATCCACACAAAATATACGCTCACAGCATCCGCCAGAGTCAGAGCAAGTTTACCCCTGACCCCCCTCCCAGCTGCGTCAGAGCACCCGTCCTCGATCCATGTGGATGAATACTCCTTTTGCTAGTGTTTTCCGGTGACGACGTGTCGAAAAAAAGCGTGAGTGTGAATGAATGATAAATGTTGGGATATTGTATGATGTATGTAAATGTCTGGTTTAATTTATTTTCTGCGTACATCATGTTCACTGCTGCACACGGGGCCCATCGCCCATGTTGACCGCTGCTTCTGCTGCCGTTGTATGTATCTCGTCAATGTGCGGATGCCAGATTCAAGCTAGCCAGGACCCACAACTTGCGGGAGCCTATTGCAACGCATCTCGTCACTCTTTCATCTCCCGATCTGCGGCCACATACTGCACATGATGGCGGTGGCCATTCTCGGTGTCAGTGTGGCGAAAAACCTCGACGTCAGATTTTTCACACCACACTACGGATGGATTGCCAAAGGCAGGAAGTTTTTATTTGGTAGTGATGGGAAAAGTTAGTTAGTGGGCATAATCCCCAACGTACAGTGCAAGAATGTTGATTCTGAATAGAGCTGGGATTGTGAAAAGCGTGCAATTTGGTTTCAATACAGTTTCGATTTAAGGTTACGGGATGTAATTTCGGCCTAGCGCTCCGTTTCTCCCCATCTAGTAGATAAGTCATGAATTCAGCGGTAGTTTAAAGAAATTATATAAATTATTATCCATTTGTACCATAAAATTCTTCCCACAATGTTATGCGAATACCAAATAAAGGTAAGAGAATACCAAAATAGTACCTCTCAGGTATTCCCAGGTATCCAAAATAACCAGTTTTGTTATCCGAGGCAGACGAAACAAGGTAGGTTTTTGAGCTCTTTCTTCGTTTTATTTATCAATTCCTCCTCAGTTTTCGCGACAAAATTGTTGGAGTACGCTTCAGGTTGGCCCAGAAATTCGCGATGGGACACAGCGTTCGGCGGATTCGCCGACTTTGGGTATCAAATCGATATTCTGCCGCGCCATCTCCTCCAACGATTACTTCCAGTAGTGACGCCAGATCCAACCAGAACACTGCGTCTTCGCCCTTATAGTATTTCTTGATGAACGATGCAACTTCCGGCAGGCACTTCGTACCATAAATTTCTTCGTTCACGGTCTGTCCGGAGCGAAAAAAGAACGGCTTTGACATCCCTTTCGCGCTGATTGTCAGCCACAGCAGCACCTTCTTGGGGAACTTGGTGTATGAAATGAACTTCACATCGGATCTCACTTCCTTCGTGGGGAAGTAAAATATGAAGTGCCCTGCCAGTCGTTGCCATCCAGGGTGAGATAGGTCTCGTCGTCCATCACCACCGCCACGTCGCGATTCAGCCAGTGCCGCTACGTCGTTGCCTGTAGCTCCGAAACCAGTGGACGCGACTTCCGCTTCCTGACATGTATGTTCATGTTTGCCAGGTACTTTTTCACTGTTCGGCCGGTTGAATTGACCTCCCGGCCAAGCGCGCGCAGTGATGTAGCCACATTTCCCTCGGTTTTCTTCTACAACATGCTTTGGAGCTTCTTGTCGCTCAGGGCCGTCGGCCGTCCGGAACCGGGCTTTCTTTTGATGCTCTGATTGTTGTCTAATAGTGCCAAGATGTTGAAGATGCCGGAACGGGCGTATCCGGCGTCCACAAAGTGCCGCACGATGTCCGTTTTCGACGCGGCGGGCTGCCGCTCTTTGAACGCGCACACTTCTGAACAGAGTTGCTTCACTGTTTTTGTCATCACGGTTAGAGTTCCACTGATATAGCTGTCAAACAGAGACCGACATTTTCGCATACTTGAGAAGAGAAACGTCCTTTTTCACCCGTTTGGAGAAACAGATGAGAATGTGAGAAGCGAGAGACTATTATACACTCACAGCAGTTTTCGCGAGAAAAACCCCAGCGATTTATAATTTTCGGAGAGCATGATTAGCTGATAAATCGTTTCTTTTTCAGTGAATCCTAGATGCCGATAATTATTTTTCAGTTACTTTTTGACACCTGAAAATGCACCAGTATTTATGCTTTTTTTTATTCTGACATTATGATTCGATAATGATGGTCCATGGCAGTACCAGTGTGCATCATCTTGGCCTTATTTTTAAATTTTGGTCCTCGTTTGCGGTACCTAGCATGTTTTCAGAGAAAAATGTGGCATGAGAAAATATTTTCGTTGAATTTTGGAGCGAAAGATTTTCGCATATGCAGGGTATATAAATTATCGGCGAAAAAGGGTTTCACCCAGCTAAGTGAGAATTTCGATCTCTGCAGTCAAATTTTTTCTGCTGACTCCTGGGTTACTATGATTGATGCTGCATGGGTAGTTTGGTCAGTGCAAGTGAAGGTAAACGCATGAAAAATCGGAAATTTTTGTCCATTTTTTTTAATGCAAACGTTACTCAGACCTTGCTTGGTTCCGCGTATACTTGATGTATTTATCTTCAATTCAATTTGAACTGCTTCGCGCTTTAGTCAGGTGCCTTGTTCTGCCATCACCTCAAATGTTCTGTTGTCAATGTCCACGTAGTCGGCAAAGCAGATGAATTGACGGTATCTGTTAAAAATCGTCCTCCGTATATTGACCGGCGCTAGTCTCATAGAGCAATGTTGAACAGCAGGCAAGAGATTCCATCACCTTTCTGTGGAACGGCAAGAGATTACATCACCTGTGGGATTCCAATGAACCCGATAATCAACCCGACATCCTCACACAGCACTGAAATCCATCCATTGTAACCATGACAAGCTGGTTCAACTTTTCCAGTAAAATGTTCTCTCCCATGATCTTCCATAGCTTGTTTCGGTTCACTGTATCATATGCGACTTTAAAGGCGATGAAAAGATGCTGCGTAGGAGCTCTATGTCCGCAGCACTCTTGGAGGACTTGTTGCAGAGTGAAAAGTTGGCCCATTGTGGACCGTCCTTTGATGAAGCCGGTCTGAAAACTTCCCACGAATCTATTTTCAAGTGACGTCAGTCGATGATTTGGGTTAACATTTGATATATGTTCAGTTTGTCGCTTTTCTTGTATGTAGGTCTGATAACCCCATCCTTCAAATCCTGTCTATCAATTTATGCAGGACTTGTTCAGGCCTATCTTGATAAGTTCTGCTTCGATACCATCCAAGGCACGAAGCCTTTGCGGGATGCGATACGTTTTTGGTAGAACTTTTACGTATCATGTGAGAGTTGAAGGTGTTCTAACTTCTCCTCTTCTTCCTAGGAACGCATTTTCTTCCAGAAAAGTTGGGTTTGCTCCCTCCGCTTATGTCTGAACCGTTCCGCATTGGGATGGGTAGCAATAAGTATTCGCGTTGCGTTCTTCTCTTCCAACACCTTTTGACATTCCTCGTCGAACTATTCATTCTGTCAGTTTTGTTCCAGATAACTTAAGGTTTTCTTCGCTATGCTGTTGTTATCACGATGTTCTAACAGTCTTTGAGAGGGGCTTCATCGAGCTCGCCCTCTGCCGGCAGCGTATTTGTATATTTGTATATTTGTATATTTGTTGTTGTAAATTTCATCTGACATATGTTTGTCTTAATGAAAAAACCAGTTAATGCTAGTATTAAAATAATCGTCTTATAAAGGTAGTCAATGGCATATTAAAATCGAACAAGGAATAAACACTATTAAACGCATCGGCAGCAGCACGCAGAGGTTCGTTCATACCATAGAGATGATTACGAGGCACAAGGTGCAAAAAGTTTCGTTGTCGTATCACTCGTTCAGGTGCATAGAAGCTCAGTTGATTGAGAAGTTCCGGAGAGTCAATTTCACCGGTGATCACCTTAGCCGCAAAAACAGCTTGCACTCTGCGCCTCCTTCGTTCTAACGTATCGATTCCAAGCAATCGACACCGATCTTCGTAGGCAGGAAGGTTTGCTGCGTCCCGCCATGGTAGGTGGCGTAGTGCATAGCGAACAAACCTACGCTGGACAGACTCCAGCCTCGCGATCCAACAGCGTTGATAAGGGCTCCATACAACGACACTATTTTCCAGTAACGATCGCACCAACGAACAGTACAGTGATTTCAGACACAGAGGGTCCGGAAGTCTTCAGAGATTTTGAAAATAAATCCAAGCTGCCGGTTTGCCTTCGCTATTACACTGTGGTAATGTGGCCTGAACGTTATCTCTTGATCGAGAGTCACTCCCAAGTCCTTGACCTGCCCCACTCGTTGAAGTATACTTTCCGAGATATGGTAATCAAATTTAATTGGCTTGCGCTTTCGGTGGAATGAAATAACCATGCATTTATTGATGCAAAGTGTCAGGAAATTTGAAGAGCACCACGTCGCCATATCATCTATACGTGATTGCAGGATTTCACAATCCTCAAAACAGTTGATGGTCATGAACATTTTTACGTCATCCGCATAAAATAATCTACACCCTGGAGGTAGAAGATGAGAGAGTTCATTGATGAACAGCGTAAACAGGAGAGGTCCGAGGTTGCTGCCTTGTGGAACACCGGAGGAATTTGTAGAAACTTTCCGAGAGCGATGATCCGATTTTCACGCAGAGCAGGCGGTTCGTCAGGTATGATTGAAACCAGCACGTCACACGGGAAGAAACACCAAGTTTTTTTAGCTTTTCCAGCAAAATGCCATGATCCACACGGTCAAATGCTGCCTTAAAATCTGTATAAACAGCATCGATTTGACCACCAGCGTCCATGGTGCGCACACAAAGTGAAACGAACTCGGTTAAATTTGTAGCTACAGATCGTTTCGGGTAAAAACCGTGTTGAGCCGTTGAAATGTATGTTTTGCAGGAATTGAATAAAGCATCATTTATTATGATTTCAAACACCTTAGAGCACGAACATAGTGATGTGATCCCTCTGTAGTTTTCTACATTCCGTTTGTCACCCTTTTTGTAGACAGGAAACATGTGAGAAAGTTTCCACTCGTCGGAAATTTACTTTCGTTCAGTGACCGTGAGAACAGTTTAGCCAATGGTATAGCAAGCGAATTAGAGCAGTTTTTTAGAATTGACGATGGAATCCCATCCGGACCAGTAGTATACGAAATTTTCAGCTTTCTGAGGGCCGACAGGACGGTTGTGTTCGTCAACAATAAATGCATGAAAATCAAAAGCATTACTTGGAGTGTATTGAGTCGCGGATGCTATTTGACCGGAAGTGGCAGGGTTGTCGTTGAAAGTATTTTTAAAGTGCTTAGCAAATAGCTGACATTTACCCAGCTCGGTGCTAGCAAGTTGTTCGCCGAGATGAACTGATATAGAGCAAACCAACTTCTTTGCGCTTGGAATTCACAAACGACCAAAATCCTTTAGGGTTTCTACGAAGAGATGACTGCTTACGAATAACGTATCGACGATATAAGGAACGGTTGTAAACATTGCTTTGCATTGCTAGCACGGTTGAACTGTTGCTTACTAAACTGTGAGTGACTCCGGCTGTGATGTCGCAATGTTTTTGCTCTAACACGTTTGAGTCGACGCAAACGGCTATTTGACCATGGGGGTTTTGGCTTCGGGCGACAAAAAGGAACATGTTCAGCAATTATATCGCGAACAATGTGGCTGAAGTAAATCACAGCGTCGTCAATGCAATCGAAATCATCGATGGGTTGCCAATCGACACGGGAAATAGCAGCACACGCATGATTACCACTGCGGTAGTCGTACATCTGCGAACCACCGGTGCAATCGTCAAACGCTATCGAATCTGGAAGGTTAACCACTACGTTCAAAGCTGGATGCTCGGCGTCGAGGGAGATAAGCGATTCAAAAGCTTCCTGCATTGCTAACTGCATCGTTTCTAAGGACGAGATCCAAAAACCGTGAATTTCTGTTCGATACTCCGTTAAGCTGAGTCAAGCCATGGAAGGAAAGACCGTCGACTAACGCACAACCGGCGTTTGAAAGAACAGATTGAGGATTGACTTCTAGAAATCCGTTATCCGTAGCTTTCCACTGCAAATACGGTTGATTGTAATCCCCAAACTGCAACACGAAGTCATTCAAAGCCAGGTTGGAGATAATTGAACCAATGGAATCCAGATGATCACGTATGCAACTCATATTGTCACGTCGATCAGGGGTAGGTAGATAACTCCGACGCTGATGATTCGACTAGGCGTCGAGATTTTAACCCATAACTGCTCAAGAGTTATGCTCGTCGATGTGGAATCGATAAAGCTGTTCCAATACCTGGAGACTGCAATCAAACACCACCACCACGGATCTTTGAACTGTTTGTTGCATTGCGATCGGTGCGGTATACAGCAAACTTTGAGCCAAATAGCTGCGCATTGTGGAATCGCTCGTCCAGCCAAGTCTCCAGTCAATACAATGACATCATAATCGCATTCACTGACAGCCAAGAAAAACGAATCTACCTTAGTTCGGAGTCCACGTACGTTTTGGTAATAAATCCGCAAAGCAGAAACAGGCACTACGTCATTGGGCACAATAACATCAGTCGAGCAACCTCCAGAAGTGTCAGAGATGAAGTCTCCAGGCGACGACGACTCAAAATTGGATAAGGCGCCGGGTGCACACGTGGGTTGATCGCTAAAAGCGACAGACGTTACCGGAAGAAAGTAGTTCGAATCACAATTATATCTTGCCTGTGTGGACGGCTTGGAAGACCCCCTCTCCATACTCAAACACAGGACCGGGATGACTGTTGGTCGCTGGCTGCAATGGCTCGACTGTGATGAGAGGATTGGAGGCTTCCATGAGGCTTACAGGCATACATCCCGGTGGCACGACGAGCGTAAAAGATCGGTTGGTCTATCGTCTAGTTCGCTGGAAACATTTGGAGTATCAGGAACGAAATTGGCAGGAATATGTTCATCAGAGTAATACTTGCCCGAGGTGGTGGTGTGGAAGACCCTGTCTCCTATCCCAAACACCAGGGCCGGAACGTCTGTTGAGCGCTGGCAGGAAAGCACGACTGTGTTGGGTGGGTAGGGGCTTCCAATGTGCAAAATGTGTTGCGTCCCGGGATAACATAGTTTAGTTGGCGGTGGTTGCTGGCGATGGCGAAACTTGTGGTACCAGTAATGGTGTCGCAACTCTCCAGAGCTTTTATCCTTAAGTGACGGGTCGAGTCCGATTTTGAAAGACACAAAGGAAAGCGTGCTAGTTTCCTTTCCTTTAGCAATAAGTTTCACCACAGGTGGGTTATCTTCGATCTCAAGATTGGCTTTAACTAGAGCAGCTACTGCTTCAATGCTGACGTCGGGTCGGATTCTCGACAGATACAACCAAAACTTTTGGCCAGATCTTGGGTGCATATGGGAATGGTGACATCATTCTCCTGTGGCTTTTGCTACCCATGCGAAAATCTAAAAGTTGATTTTTCTGTATCAAAAACGCGACGGGGACGTTTAACAGTTCCTACATGCTCAAGTGTAGGCCAATGCGCAGTCTCGGCAGTAGTCAGTTGAGCGACGGGCTTAGAGTTTAGTTGCTTTATTTCACACCTCAGTTCGGTTATAGCCGTCGTAAGCGAACTAAGAGGTGAATTCTCGTCAGCTTTGTTCGAGATCGTACGGAAGTGTGAATTCTCAAACAGCTCCGCGCACCCATCACACATCCAAAAGAGATTTTTTCGATGGGATGAGAAGTACGATAGCAGCGCACGTGTAACACCTGAACAGGTATTCAGTGAAAAGTAGCCCCGCAGTAGCCACGGCAGACTACATAATCGATACCCGTAATTGCCTCGGTGCACTTTGCACTATTGCTTTGCCATTGTAATGCGCCTAAGCGTATACTGTATAGCAGCCGATGTCAAGCGGATTCGAGCAGATGAAAAGCTTAGCAATATGAACAGAAGTTTACACTGAATTCCGTCAGATGTCGCTTCAGGAAAAAATCGACGTGGGGGAAGTTAGCAGTAACGTGGGGAAATATGGCACAATAGCACTAAACAAAAACACAAACACTCCGATTGTCCGTCGAAAATTGTTCATGAAATATTATCACGGTGGCGATGTAGAACGGAACAAATTCACTCAATATGAGTTTATGACACGTAACCTTATTACGGAACAGCCGAATAATGATTTTACAACATTGACGACACAAGAAAAAGTAAAAATTCACGACCGAATATAAATAAGCTTCGTTATAGCAGAGAGCTTTATAGTAATTATTATAGTATTCCCGAGTGATTGCGCGTAGCATATGGCGCGTATCTTGTGACTAATATTTTGTGACAATTGATTAGCCAGCAATACAAGGGTTGATTTGCAACATTTGTTATCTGCTAATTACTAGTAATTAGCCGATGCTAATGTTGCTGAGATAATGTATTTTCTACACACACACACACACACACACACACACACACACACACACACACACACACACACACACACAATTGACGATGATGCTGGCTGACTAATTCATACCACTCAACCGCCACCGCCAAGATGGCTGCCAACTGGACCACACTTCTTTTGCTCGTGGTTGCGCCAATCCGCTGGCAACAAATTCTCTGGCTTGGTTATCCAACAGCATAACCAATGGTTGCTCGGCACTGACTGCCTCGCCAAAGGCGGTAGAGCCATCAGCTACCTGGGCAATGGTTCCTCACCAGTGCACCCTCTAAGGTACTCCAGGGTACGCCATCTGCCAATTCAATACTGGCTTATTACCGCTCTGAACAGCTCCAAGGCTGCCGAGTGATTGAAACATTTTGTAGTAGTAGTAAAATTGATCTTTATTTTTCATTGTTTTTCTTATATTCTAATTAAACATTTTAAGTGTTTCAGCCCATTGGGCTCTTCAGCTTTGTTTAATCTTTTATGTGTTTTATGTGTTACTTGTGTGTTGTGTTCTAATTATTTTTGTTTTCCAGTTCAGCCCTTGGGGCATTGTTTGTTATTGAAACATTTTGCGATGGTGTACCCCTTTTATATCGATCACTGCTGAATAAGATCTTCCTTACTTACATTTGAAGTCTGTGCAAAGCAAAATAATTGGCATTTAGTATATTTTCTCTGAAACCAAAATTATTAGACATCACTTTATATTTGCGTTATTTTCAATAGTTTAATGCAAAAACCAACAGTTTTTCATATTTGAATCGACGCATAGAAATATTTCCGATCAAATGAGCAAACATTTTGAGTATATCTGGAGAAAGAACTGAGATATTAATGCTCATACCCATTCGTGACAGTTGCAATAGGTTTTCGTTTAAATTGTACCCCAGTATAGAAAACAAAGACGTTAAAAACCATGTATAAAAAGCCTTTGTGTAAAGAACGGCCATTTTTTTGGAGCCGGCGAAGTCGTTAAGTTGAAGGCCGTTGTCGTTGGTTCAGCTAGTTTTCTCCTAGCCAACCTGAGCGGTGAAATCCCCAATGATGGTCTTGATGTCAAAATCGAAACCAAACGAGCATGTTTACTGTTTGCTGAATTATTTCGATTAGCTTAGTATTGCACTGGAGTTTAAATAAATGGTTCTTATTTATTACGCTTAAAAAATCAAAAATTAAACATTCGTATTCTGCCGGACTTGTGCTGTTAATGAAATAATGCAACATTTTATCATTCTCTGTGTTCGATAATGATTCTGATGATGCTGAGATTACAATTTGTCCGGAATTTGTACAGTAGGCCATTTTCACTTTAGCCAATTCACTTCATTGGTGCCGTGTTGGGAATTTTCCGAAGATTATAGCTATGTTTCTGCTCTGACAGAGTTCAAAGTTAGTATTTTTATAGAATATCGCGCTAGTGTCTTAATCTGTCTGTTTGTTTGGTTCGCTAGAATCCCCTCATAGCCGTTCAATAATGAAATCGCCTGCAAGTCTGAAGTCAACATTAGAAATCACCGAGTAATCCTCAGCGTACAGAGCTATGCGATGGTTCGATGATTTAACACCCTCCGC
>JASCZW010010525.1:0-36280 GCA_034211315.2 Aedes japonicus | reverse complement strand
TAGCGTTCCAGATTTTTGTATTTCTTTTTGAGTTATCACCGGCATAAACTCCGAAAGTGCTGTTTTGAGAAAACAAAAAGCGTTGAAAGTTTTAATTATCGGTCTGCGCGCGAATAAGGCGTCTTCGAAAACCGATGAAAAGAAACACTAGGAGTTCGAATTTCGAAAAAAAAAGTTTCAGGCGCGTATTCTACGGGAAATTTACTAACTTTTTATGCAACAAAACTAAATTGATTTTTTTGGTCATTCTAACTGTATATCCCCCGTAAATTGTGAAAATCAAAAAAATTTAGTGTCTGTGGTAAAAATCTAACAAAAATTATAAAAATACTATACTTAATTTGCATTCAAATTTGAGAACTAATCATGTTGGTTGTGTTCAAATATTCTTTCTCATGATTGCTGGAACAAAATAATTAAATTATTCTATTAGCAATTTCAGTTCATAGTTTCATTACAATTATAATGAATTGACATAGAAATGTAATCTGAAAGTGGAAAGATGTGATGGATAGATAAATCTAGAAACAACTCTTTCTTTGTACTTAACTCTTGGGTTGAGTTTCCTTGTTGGTTCTTTATCCTCAGGTTGCTCTTGAATATTCAACAGATCAGATTACAAAAAATTAGAAATGTAAATTAAAGAATTCAAAGGCGTGCTCTTTGTCAGTTTGAATAAATTCATTTCAAACATAGCAAGCAATTATTTGACGATGCTTCAGAATCCTAGTCCTAACTATTTCAAATTGAAAAACATTGTATGTTTGTTTTAAGCTCATTCTTGAGAAAACAATCCGAGGCATTTCACATAACACAAGACATAAAAGGTAGAGGGGTCTAATATGACTAACAAAAAATATGTTTTGATGTTGCTAGTTTGAAGTAATTTGGACTATAGTTTTGTGGTAGATCTCAAACCCCGCAATTCCACATTTGCCTCATCTACTCATCAGTTTATTGTTGCCCGATCTCTTACTGAACCTAAGTATCTGCTAATTTTACGTGATGAACGCAAATAACAACCATCACAACATTTCACAATTTACCAAGGCTTAGGACCTGTAGCTAATGTGCTCAATAGTTCACATTCTTTCGGACGTGCTACTATGGAGACCCGTCATTAATTGCGGCGTTAACCATCTATCCTATAGGCAGAAACCCTTCTTGTAAGCAGGGTAAACACATTGTATTCTGGCAGTAGCACATTCCAGAGCATGTCACATACTTCCAAGCTAATTGACTGAACGGTTGACTCACCCATTTTAAAAAGTCGAGCGAAGACCGATATTAAAGTATTATGCGCAAGATACCTATAAAAATATATAAACTTAGAAATTATGACGCTGAAATCTATCGATTTGTGCATTGTAAATACTTAGTGCAACAAACAATCTGCAACTCGGTAATATCGGTTTGCGGAATGAAAATGTTTCAAGTCTGCTGCACACTTTGCTAAGAAGCAGATCAAAAGTTCATATACTCATTCGAATGTAATATTTGTCGCATTCGTTCGAATTCCTGTTCGTAATATCCATCGTTGTCGCGGTTTCGATTTGATGGACGTACCCACCATCTGCGCGAACATGACATGAATTCACGCAGATAATATAATGCAACTAAAGAAGCTGTCACACGTTGAACAGGTTCCATTATCACCAGCAAAAATTGAAAAATAAATTATCAGTTCACATTCCAAACAAAACAAATGATTGACGCTGTATTGTGTGGTCTTTAGCGTCCTGCGCGTCATGTGCGGGTTTAAGTAACAAACGCTGGCGTTGACAGCAGACGCGACGCGGGACGCGCTATTGTGCGACGGCCTTAATTGTTTTGGTTTGGAACGTGGACACAACGTGACGATTTTTTTTGAGTGAAGGTTTATCGGCTACTGAGATCCATGCAAAGATGACGTGGCTGGGTAGCTCAGTGGTTTTCCGTTCTGCTTACTGAGTAGATGGTCGGGAGTTCAATCCCAGACTCGTCCCCTTCCTTGGCGTGCCTTCCTTGTCACTTGGCTCTTTCTATCATCACCACTAGATTTAGAATAAAAACAGTCTACTGCGCTTTCATTCATCGCATCACTTACCACAGTGAATCCATGATATAAAAATAACCTGCCTCACTAACACAAAACTATCCTTCCCTTGACAATAAAGGAGACGAAGAGGTAAACACGGTCACCAACCAATGATTGTCAAACTAATCATCCTTCCCCCCTCTCCAAAGATCGCGAGGACGTGACCGGCACCGGCACTGATCTATAAATAGAATATAGCAACTACAAAACGCACGGTCTTTAAAAAAAATTACAAAAAAAAACCTTGACGGTTGTCTAAGTGACAACTGTACGTTGAGACAACTTGCAGATGGCGGCGTAGTGTCTGTCACGGGACCCAATGAAGTCGATCTGCAAGGGCCGTTACAAGATACCTTAGACAATTTGTCTACTTGGGCTTTCGATCTCTGGTATCGAATTCTCTACGGAGAAAATTAGTGGAAAGCCGATAACTAAGTCTATGCCATTTAAATATCTTGGAGTCTGATTCGCTTCTAAGTGCACCGGGAGATCCCACATTGAGTATCTGAAGCGAAAGTGCCAACAAAGGATCAACTTTCTTCGATCAATTACCGGAACCTGGTGGGGAGCGCATCCACAAGATCTTCTAACGTTGTATCGCACAACGATTTTGTCGGTTATCGAATACGGTAGTTTTTGTTTTCAGTCAGCGTCTCAGTCGCACTTCATAAAACGGGAACGTATTCAGTATCATGCGCTCGACTCAAACGATGAGTCTTGAAGTGCTGGCTGGCATGTTGCCACTCTCGGATCAGTTTTCAGAGTTATCTCTCCGGCTCCTCACCAGGTGTGAAGTTATGAACCCCCAGGTACTAGTGGCGAACCAGCCCAGGAGGCTGAAAGCCACAATAATAAAGATATAAAAAAAAAAAAAAAAACCCCCAGGTAATCGAAAACTTTGTACTATATGTGCATAAGACAGGAAATTGCCGAATATTCCCAATCGTGTTTGTTTTCTGACTTCGACAATTCAGTTCATTTGATTTATCCATTAACGCAGAACTATGGAATCCCGAGCATCATCGTCCTACGGTAATATTAGCTGCAAAACTTGGCCAGTTTATTCCTCTTAATTCTCGTTCTTCACTGACGGATCTTTGATAGAGAGGCAGCAGGCTTTTGGTATACCTATCCTTGTTCCGTACGTTGCTCACTGAATTAGCGGCAAACACTTTATGCTCGAAATTATGATCTCACTTACACCGGATCAGTACTTCATTTTTACGAATAGTCTCAGTTCTTTAGAGGCTATTCGCTCTTTGAGGCCGGTAAAGCACTCCGCGTATTTTTTAATGAAAATACAAGAGCTTCTAAGTGCATCATCTACACGTTATTTTATCATCACTTTTGAATGCGTCTCTTCTAATTTTTCTATTCCGGGCAATGTGATAGCGGACTAGCTTGCAAAGGTGGGCGCTATGGAAGGTGATATTTATGATCGAAAGATCGCCTTCAATGATTTTTTTTCCCCTATTTTTCGTCAACAGTCAGTTTAAAGTGAGTAAAGGAGATTTGGGGCGATGGAAACATTATGGGGCCAATTATGGAAGTCCAGTCGAACAACTCAACTCAACACTGTCGCTGTCGAGTCGAGCTAAATTGCGCATCACAGAAGCCGACCGAATCTGGTCTAGTTGGCCACCGAACTCAAGTTGACTTTCGTTGAAATATTACACAACACAACACGACCGTCATCGATTTTGCTGCCATGACTGTCAGTCGAAGAATAAGTATTTACATCTTTCACTCTTGTTTTATGTATTACACTAATGTTTTTGTTATTCAGAAAACGTCATTGGGACGCTGTTTCAAAGTTGCGCTTCGAAGTATTTTTCGAGGAAGCTATTGATTGATCTGTGCACAAAGTGTCGTTATCAATTTCAAAGATGATTCAGAAGAGAAGTTATTATCTAGTTTCAACCAACTTACTTATGCGTGGTGATACTGAAGCTATTGACAGCATTATTTATTTAAACATTTAACATTCAAAAGTTGCTGTATAGATATGCAGTGATCTATCTCACTTGAACAATTTTCGTTGATCTTCTGGTATAGCATTTAAACATTTTTTTATGCTTTTAGTACCCCAAGTATGAGATTTATCAGTTCTGAGCTGCCAAGAAAACGTCACCAAACTTTTGGGAAAGTCCTCTCCAGAGCTTCTAGGAAAATTCCCTTACATTTGTTGGAAATTTCTTCTTGAAATTTTGATAAGGTCTCTTCGGAACTTCAGGGAAATTTTCTCCTGAATTTCTAAAAAGCCTGTTCCTGAATTTCTAGGAAATTCCTGTTTGAAGGAAGTACCCCCTATATTTCTGAAAAGTTTCTTCATGTTTTTTTCTCAAAAGTATCTACCTGAAATAATGATGAGATGATTTTTTTGACTATCAGTATTTTAAATAATCAAAAGATATACTTTTTATATTTTCCGACGCTTCGGCGTTATGTATTTCGCCTTCTTCTAGGGATCAAAGATTTTAGTTTTTGTCATATTGTGTTCTGTTTTTACGTTGAAGCGACTAGTGATTATATTAAACATCACGTATTTTTACGTTGTGACACTGTTCTGGTATGACTAGCTAACCAGCTATATATACCTAACTTCGGGGAATTCCTGAACTTTGAGATAACCTCATTCTGAAATTATGGAAGTTCGATTCTGAACTTCATGGAAGCTCCCTTGCAGTACTGGGTAGTTCCAACTAAACTTTTGGAAAGTTTCCTTCTGAACTTCTGAGAAGTCGTCTCCTGAATTTTTGAGAAACTTTACTGAAATTTTGGGAAAGTCCTCTCCAGCATTTCTAGGAAAATTCCCTTCCGTTTGTTGGAAGGTTCTTCCTGAACTTCTGAGAAGTCCTCTTCTGGACTTTTAGGTCGTTTTCGCCGGAACTTCGGGGTTATTTTTTTTTGAATTTCTGAGAAATTCTTGCTCAAACTACTGGGAAGAACCCCCTTTGCTTCGGGAATATATCTTTCTGTTCGTTTGAGAGTTTTCTTCCTCAACTTCGAGAAATCCTCATTCTGAATTATTCTCTTCCGAACAGGTTTGTTTCTGATTTTTTGAATAATTATAGGTAGTGCCCTCCTGAACTCCGGGGAAGTTGTTTTTCCTAATCTCCTGCGTCTTGAATTTCTGGGAAAAACTCCAGAATCTCTGGAAAGTTCCAAACATCTAAGAAGTCCTCTTCTTTAAGCCTTTTCCTGTAGCTTCGAGAAGTCATCTCCTGATTTTCTAGGGCATTCTCTCCTGAACTTCTGGGAAGTATGAACTTGAAATTCGAGGATGTTTGATTCTGATGTTTTTTTGATATTCCTGCTTAAACTACTAACAAGGGCTACCTTTACTGATGGGAACTTTTTGCGTGACCTTCGGAGAATTTCTAAAAAGTATCTCTCTGAAGCTCTGGGAAGTCGCCTTCTGAACTTTCTGGAATGTGCCATAAATTCTGGGTACTTATTTTCCTATACTTCTAGGAATCTAGGAATAATTCCAAATCCCATGCGTCCCTTGTCTTGTCCCAAGATGCAGCGATCGATTACATTGTTTATTAAAACTCATGAAGTATTTGAGCTGTGAGTGATATTCTGACTAGTTATACACTTACTCAAACAAATTTCATAAAACGTTTGCTAGTTTGTATCACGAAAATATATTAGGCTAACGTTACCCTAAATTGTTTTCTGCCGGCGTCGGTAGCGTAGTGGTAAACGTGACTGCTACTTGGCACCCCAGTGGGTCTGGGTTCAATCCCAGTCGACGTCGGTGGTTTTTCTGAGGCGGAAAAATCTGGTTCCCGTCTTCCTTCGGAAGGGAAGTAAAGCCGTTGGTATTCGTATGAGTCGATAAGTAGGGTCCAGGTAGTGGAGTCGGCTTCCCTAGCGTCGGTGATTGTCACCATGTGAGGAAATAGGCCGACGGCCGACGGCGGTGTTTTTTCTGTTTATTCAACTGCAAAATAAATAATGGTTTAGTGTGTTTCTTTTCTTTAATTTGCCCCTATATTATCCCAAAGGTGTCGAAGAAATCTTGGTTACTTCCACATCCGGGGAAATGTGGGTTGATACTTCATTCGTGTGATGTCTCGGTTCATGACCAATCATTATTCTTTGAACGCTCATTTATACCTTGTCGGGCTGAGCTACAGCACCTCTTCGAATGTGGACCAGGTTACCAGGAGCAGATCACGTTATTTCAGCATGTGCTGAGCATCGTGGAGTCAGATCTGAGCTTAACACTCAACGAAATAAACTTTAAATATTCGTAAGATTGCATATGATTGTTTGCCGCAGGCAATCAGAATGAATTTGATTAACTTGCCTTATGAAATATAATGATGTTGAAAAAATGAAAATATGGAGCAGCCTGGATTTGGACCTTGAACGTTAAGGTTTATGGGTCAAATGGCTTGAGCACTAGTATTTATCAACACTTGTAAATTTGAAGTAAAGGCGTATAAGAACAACGTCGTTTCAAACATAATCCATTCAAAAGGCAAGCTTATGAAATTCCAAAACATCGTTAATAAATTGAACCTTTTGAAATTCGTAAATTTATTTGTTGAGTCTATAATTATGAGTTATGATTAGACTATTTATAATTTCAAATATATGTGTTATGTGAATCTTACATTGCTTTAGATTCCCACCTACACACCTACACGCCCATCCGTTTATTTATTATTCCTATTAATCTCGAGAAGACCCCACTAAATTAGGTTCTAAGAAAACAGATGTATACAATAATGTTAACTCGGCTCTGTAAAGTTGATTCGATAAAGCATATACAAATGATTGAATACATGAAAAAAAAATTAGAAAGAAAATCTCAATAGATACACACACTTCTCAAGATTTGTTGTCTTCTGAAAAATCCCAACACGAAGTAAAACTGCCTTTGAATTCAACTCAAATTTGAGTTCTATATTAGGCTCACTCCTAGCACGTACTCATACTTTGTTCTCAAATTAAACTGCTGCTAACAACAAATCTTACCAGTTTACATCGAAACACCTATTTCTCCTCGCAAAAACAACACGATTTGCCTACAAAAATATTCACAGCCACAAACATAAATCTTCGCGAGCAGAAACAAAAACAACGTACGCAAGAAAACGGTCCCCATCCGGTTCCTGTCTCAAGTGAAGCGAACAAATTTACAAGTCTTTTTATTTTGCCAAATGGGCATTTCTTGGTACGTTGAACTCATGAAACGAAATGCAAACCATCGCAAGTTTACCTGCCTAGAGCTCGGACAAGCGAAAGAACAGAAATCTCGTCAGTTTTATTGAAATGCACCGTAACTTTGATTCAACAAGCCGGACCAATCTATCGTCGCCGTAAGTTTGCCCCGCTCGGTGCCGTTTGGGGTTTGCAGCATTGGCTGCAGTTAGGATTGGGACAGCTTTCCTTAGTCATCGGCGACGGCGACTGTTGAGACATGAGAAGCCTTTGTTGATGGGCCGGAAATTGATTCAGAGCAAGCGGTTGCTGAGGTAGCGATCCGGCCGGAACCGTACAGGCGGCGTCTATGCAAATTTCGAACGGGGTAGAAAGAAAACGGAGTGGTCAAAGCAAGCGTTAGGCAGTATGGGTGCAGAGGTGGGCGCTTACCCATGAAATATTGGACTCCAGCCGAACCGGGTTGTTGCAGTGTCGCCGGCTGGAAGGATGGTGTCGTTGGCAACATTTGCGCTTGATGAGGTCGATGAGTTTGATGGCTTCCCCATCACGGCGGGCCCGTTGGGTGCTAGTCCGGAATTATTCACAGGGCCTGCAGCCGAGTAGGTTTGTGGCCGCTGGTGCGGGAATTGCTGCTCGTAATACTGCTGCGGAGGGTAGTACACGTTCTGCATGGTGGCTGGAATGTTAAAGCCGGGGGTCGGTTGGTTGTTTCCTGAATGGGAAGTATGAAAAACGATGTTTTAGTTGAGCTATTTAGAAATTCGAAGGAATTCTTACCGGATGATGGATTCATGGTTCTGAAATTTGATTAGATGGAGAGAAGTCCGAAATATGGTGACGTTAAATTGCAAAGCCTTTTGACAGTCTGGAAAATCCTAAAAGTTGCATATAGTAGGTTGCTATGATTGGAAATACTCGCTCATATAAGAGCACCGCTAATGGAGTCAGTAAACGGGTATCTATATCTATTTCCGTATTCCATGTACCAACTCTCGTTCACACCGGGGATAGAAAATGAGAATGCAAAAAAAAGTGATGAGTTTTTATGTTTGGCACCCCGCTAAGACTCTGCTTTGGGTTGCTATTTTGTCGAGACTGTCATTAACACTTTCTTTGTTTACGTTTTGTGGCTCGGTTTAGCCCAAGAAGTTTCTGTAAGGATGAACAGTAGCAGCAATATTAAGGAGAGAAGAAAAAATTGGACATCCGGTGAAGATGAGGCTCTTTGCCTTGCGTAGGTAGATGTCTCCCAGGACCCTATTATTTCGACAAACCAAGCGACTGATACGATGTATGACAGAATTCATCAAAAGTTTGTAGAAATGTTTAAATAATCTATGAAGCAAAATCATTAAAACAATATCATCATATATTATGATATTGTGAGTTGCACAGTTACACAGACAAAAATTGAAAAGTCAAATCAGACACTAACCAAATGGCACACAGCGCTGCACGAATCAGACCAGCTCAGATTTAGTAAAATGTCCATTCGCAAACCGGAAATGAAAAATACATTTAGTAATAAGTGCAAAAGCCTCCCACTGATTCTGGATGTCCGGATATTCGGATGTACCGGGAAACCTGCGAGTTCAGAAAAGTAGCCCGAGAAGTTCTTCAGAGAACATCGAAGAAGTTTTTTTAGAGAACTTCAAGGAAATTTTTCATAGAACTTCAGGACAATTGTTTTCACAGCTTCTGAAACGTTCTTTAGACAAATACAGGGAAGTTCTTCACAAAACTTCAGGAAAGTCTTTCAGAGAACTTCGAAAAAGTTCTACAGAAAACTTGAAGGTAGTTTTTCAGAGAATTTTGGGGAAGTTCTTCAGAAGCTTGGAGGAAGATGGTCAGAGATTTACAGGGAAGTGCATCAGAAAACTTCAGGGAAGATTATCACAGAAGTTTTTCACAGAACTTTAGGAAAGTTCTTCCGAGAACTTCGTGAAAGATATTCATAGAATTATCAAGGACGTACTCTAAAGTACTTCAAAGATGTTCATTAGAGATTTTCAGAGATGTTCTTCAAAAAAATTCAGAAAAATTCTTCAGACAACTTTGAGGAAGTTGTTAATAGAATTTTAGGGAAGTTTTTCAGTTAACTTCGTAGAAGTTCGTCAGAAATTCACAAGGAAGTGCTTTGGAGAACGTCAAGGAAGATCATCAGAAAACTTATTCTGAGAACTTTTGGGAGTTCTTAAGGAAACTTCAGGAAAGTTCTTCATAGAACTTCAGCAAACTTCAGGGGAGTCCATCGGAATTTTTCAGAGATATTCATTGAAAAATTTCAGGCGAGTTCTTCAGAGAACTCCGAGGAAGTCCTTGAGAGAACTTCTGGGAAGTTCTCCAGCGAACTTCGGGGACGTTCTTCGGAAAACTTCAGCAAATTTTTTAGAGAAATACATGAAAGTTCTTCAGAGAACTTCAGTTAAGTTCTCTGAAGAACTTCCATGAATTTCTAGAGTAGAGAACTTCGAGGAAGTTTATCAGAAAACGGCAGAGAAGTTCTTTAGAGCACTTCAAGGAAGGTCTTCTAAAAACTTCAAGGAAGTTCTTCAGAGTACTTCCCTGAAGTTTTTCAGAGTACTTCCCTGAAGTTCTCTGAAGAACTTTCCTGAAGGTCTCTGATGAATTTTCTTGGAGTTCTTTGAAGAACTTTCCTTAAGTTCTCTGAAGTTCCCTGAAGTTCTCTAAAGTACTTCCCTGATGTTCACTGAAGAACTTCCCTGAATTTCTCCGAAAGCTTTGCCTGAAACTCTTTGAACAACTTTTTCCAGATATACTAAGCACTTCCGGAAAATCTCTGAAGCACCTACCGACAGTTCTCAGAAGAACTTCCTTGAAGTTCTTTGAAGAACTTCCCTGAAGTGCTCTGAAGAATTTCCTTGAAGTTCTCTGTAGCTCTTCCTTTAAGTTTTCGGAAGAACTTTCCTACAATATTGTGCCGAGACAGCTTCATTTGTGTGAAGATTCTACGCATATCTTAAAATCTCTCAGAGCTTCATAACCGCTTCTCGAAATGGCACTTTAACTGTAAATCCGGATGTGTATTACCTGTCTTCTATAGTTCCAAATCACTTGCACTAGTTTTAAAATTTGAAAACTGAGCAGTTTCTTGGTGGATCTGGATTTCCGGAAAACTCCCTTGTATTAGAAGAAAGATGATCAGTAGGCTGATGCAAAATTTGAAATATTTGCTCCCCTAAGCTTAATCGACGCCAATTTGGGTCCTGATAGTCCTCAAAAAATTTTAACACATTTGGTTTTAATTTGGCTTTGCACACGCTATTCAAAGTTTGTATGGGAATTAGTATGAAGAATCTCAACCTTACATTTCCAGATCCCTAACATCTTGATATTATGTCCTTAAACCATATCTTATAAAGATTCATATAGTGTAAGTTGTCAACTATCAAAATGCCGAAGATACCTGACATGTAAATTTTATACAAAAATAGTTATTCAATAAAACATAAAATACACACTTTTGGTATGATGTTTTATTCTTATTTTTGTTTGCTTATTATTTATATGTTTTTTATATTTTTTATTTATATATTTTATGTATTTTATTTGATTTATATTATTATATATATTTTATATATTTTATATTTAATATTTTATGTACATTACATATTTTTACTTCTTATTATTAAATTTGTTGAATAACTATTTTTGTATAAAATTTACATGTCAGGTATCTTCGGCATTTTGATTGTTGGCAACTTACACTATATGAATCTTTATAAGATTTGGTTTAAGGACATAATATCAAGATGTTAGGGATCTGGAAATGTAAGTTTGAGATTCTTCATACTAATTCTATACAAACTTTGAATAGCGTGTGCAAAGCCAAATTAAACCCAATTGTGTTAAAAATTTTTTGGGGACTATCAGGACCCGAATTGGCGTCGATTAAGCTTAGGGGAGCAAATATTTCGAATTTTGCATCAGCCTAATGATCAGTTCTTTTATTTTGTGTCCTTCAGAAGATCCTTATTCATCCAGTTCTGGATGAAGGTGAAATTATAACCATTGGTCAGCGAATTGTTGAGAATGAGCCTTTTCAACCATCAATAGACACGCTGCACAGTGGGCAAGAACTGATGAAAAACTAAGGAAAAAATCTGTAACTTTTGTCGCTTTTAAGCGCGGCTTGTAAACAAGGCCATTTCGGCTTGGAAATTGTCTGGGAAATCGAATGGAACTGGTTTCAATCACCGCACTGATATGGTTGTGGAGTTATAGAGCTTATTTTACCCCACTTACCCTTATATTCTTGAATAATTTATAGATATATTTGCATGGAGTCGCTCAAGATCAACAAAATAGTGCTAACCCCATGTGAAATTTCCTGGAAAATCGAATAGAAGCTGTTTCAACTAACCGCACGGCTCTGTGAACGAAGATATGGCTGGTTTTACCCCACTTCCCTAGTATTCTTGAATAGTTTATAGATATCTTTGCTCGAAGTTGCTCAAAATCAACAAAATAGTGCTAATCCCATGTGAAATTTCCTGGAAATCGAATAAAGGTTGTTTCAACCACCGCACAACTCTGTGAACAGAGATATGGCTGGTTTTACCCCACTTCCCTATATTATTGAATAATGTATAGATATCTTTGTTCGGAGTCTCTCAAGATCAACAAAATAGGACTATTCCTATGTAAAATTTCCTGAAAAATCGAATAGAAGCTGTTGCAACCACCGCACGCCTCTGTGAAGAGAGATATGGCTGATTTTACCCCACTTCCTTATATTGTTGAATAATTTATAGATATCTTTGCTCGAGTCGCTCAAGATCAAGAAAATAGGACTATTCCCATGTGAAATTTCCTGAAAAATCGAATAGAAGCTGTTGCAACCACCGCACGACTTTGTGAACAGAGATATGGCTGGTTTTACTCCACTTCCCTATATTATTGAATAATGTATAGATATCTTTGCTCGGAGTCTCTCAAGATCAACAAAATAGGACTATTCCTATGTAAAATTTCCTGAAAAATCAAATAGAAGCTGTTGCAACCACCGCACGCCTCTGTGAAGAGAGATATGGCTGATTTTACCCCACTTCCCTTATATTATTGAATAATGTATAGATATCTTTGCTCGGAGTCTCTCAAGATCAACAAAATAGGACTATTCCTATGTAAAATTTCCTGAAAAATCGAATAAAAGCTGTTGCAACCACCGCACGCCTCTGTGAAGAGAGATATGGCTGATTTTACCTCACTTCCCTTGTATTATTGAATAATTTATAGATATCTTTGCTCGGAGTCGCTCAAGATCAACAAAATAGGACTATTCCTATGTGAAATTTCCTGAAAAATCGAATAGAAGCTGTTGCAACCACCGCACGACTTTGTGAACAGAGATATGGCTGATTTTACCCTACTATCCCTTATATTATTGAATAATTTATAGATATCTTTGCTCAGGAAGTCGCTCCAAGATCAACAAAATCGAAGAAATCGAATAGAAGCTGTTGCAACCCCGCACAGCTGCACTCTGTGAAGAGAGATATGGCTTGATTTTACTTTACCCACTTCCCCTTGTATTATTGAATAATTTATAGATATCTTTGCTCGGAGTCGCTCAAGATCAACAAAATAGACTATTCCTATGTGAAATTTCCTGGAAAATCGAATATAGGCTGTTTCAACCACCGCACTGCTCTGTGAAGAGAGATATATCTAGAAATTATTCAATAATACAAGGGAAAGTGGGTAAAATCAGTCATACTCTCTTCACAGTGCACTATGGTCCAGATCACGAATTTACGAGGAAACATGCTCCCAGCGCCTAAACTTGAAACTTTACAGCAAAGTAATGTTGCACAATATGGTTTGTATCATCAAGGCCTATTTTTTATGTTGATTAAAATTAGGTGGTCCCCATTTTCACGGAAATACAGAAACTAACTTTTTTGTTTGCAGAAATAGACGTTTACATCCTTTGGCAAAGTTGTAGCGCAAAAATTTCATGGAATTTTTATGAAGAAATTTTTTTGTACCTGTCTGAAGTTTTTCTTCTTAAACCATTCCAGATTCAAATGTAATTTCCTAAAGATACAGAAATAACATATCTCTAGTTTTCACAGGCGCTGGGAGCATGTTTCCTCGTAAATTCGTGATCTGGACCATATTGCAGTGGCGTGCGGTGGTTGAAACAGCCTGTATTTGATTTGCCAGGAAATTTCGCATAGGACTAGTCATATTTTGTTGATCTTGAGTGACTTCGAGCAAAGATATCTATAAATTATTCAATAATATAAGGGAAGTGGGTAAACCAGCCATATCTCTGTTCACAGAGTTGTGCGGTGGTTGAAACAACCTTTATTCGATTTTCCAGGAAATTTCACATAGGAATAGTCCTATTTTGTTGATCTTAAAAGACTCCGAGCAAAGATATCTATACATTATTCAATAATATAAGGGAAGTGGGTAAAACCAGCCATATCTCTGTTCACAGAGTTGTGCGGTGGTTGAAACAACCTTTATTAGATTTTCCAGGAAATTTCACATGGGATTAGAACTATTTTGTTGATTTTGAGCAACTTCGAGCAAAGATATCTATAAACTATTCAAGAATACTAGGGGAAGTGGGGTAAAACCAGCCATATCTTCGTTCACAGAGCCGTGCGGTTATTGAAACAGCTTCTATTCGATTTTCCAGGAAATTTCACATGGGGTTAGCACTACTTTGTTGATCTTGAGCGACTCCATGCAAAGATATCTATAAATTATTCAAGGATATAAGGGAAAGTGGGGTAAAACCAGCCATATCTCTGTTCACAAAGTCGTGCGGTGGTTGCAACAGCTTCTATTTGATTTTTCAGGAAATTTCACATAGGAATAGTCCTATTTTGTTGATCTTAAAAGACTCCGAGCAAAGATATCTATACATTATTCAATAATATAAGGGGAAGTGGGGTAAAACCAGCCATATCTCTGTTCACAGAGTTGTGCGGTGGTTGAAACAACCTTTATTAGATTTTCCAGGAAGTTTCACATGGGATTAGAACTATTTTGTTGATTTTGAGCAACTTCGAGCAAAGATATCTATAAACTATTCAAGAATACTAGGGGAAGTGGGGTAAAACCAGCCATATCTTTGTTCACAGAGCCGTGCGGTTAGTGAAACAGCTTCTATTCGATTTTCCAGGAAATTTCACATGGGGTTAGCACTATTTTGTTGATCTTGAGCGACTCCATGCAAATATATCTATAAATTATTCAAGAATATAAGGGTAAGTGGGGTAAAATAAGCTCTATAACTCCACAACCATATCCGTGCGGTGATTGAAACCAGTTCCATTCGATTTCCCAGACAATTTCCAAGCCGAAATGGCCTTGTTTACAAGCCGCGCTTAAAAGCGACAAAAGTTACAGATTTTTTCCTTAGTTTTCATCAGTTCTTGCCCACTGTGCGCTGCTTGCAGCACCGTGGCATTGAGAAACTTTTGAAGGCTGAGGTTAATACATTTAACTTTGCTAAGGATTGGAAAAAACATTCTTACCTTCTTCCTCAATCCAACTGGAGAAGAAATGTTCGTCAATGGTGGGTAATATCCAAAATTGTGATACGGCGGAAATTCCGTGAAATTGATTAAACATTAGAAAGTAGTCGATTACTCTAGTTTTGGTACTGTACGAAAAATTATCGAGTAGTAAAAAGTTTGAGTTCTTCTTAAAATTTAAGTACCTTAAGCTTCTGGGATGTTCCCTGAACTATTGGAAAGTTTTTCGCGCTTCTGAAAAGATCTTTGAACCTCTTAAAAGCTCTTCAAACTTATGAAAAAATCCTTGGAATGTTTCCTAAACTTTTGTGAATGCTCAAAATTCCTTAGAAGTTTCATGAATTTCTGGGACGTTTTCTGAAATTCTGGTAAAATCCCCGATCTTCGGGGCAGTTCTCTGAAATTCTTGGAAGACCCCAGAACCTCTGAGAAATTCGCTGAATTTCTGGGAAAAACCTTAGCATTTGGGAAGTTCTTTGAGCTTTTGAGAAGTTCCCTGAATTGCTGGACAGTTCTCTGAATTTCTGGAGAAATGTCCTTAAGTTCTGGGAAGTACCCTAAGCATTTGGGAAGTTCTTTGAGCTTTTGAGAAGTTTCTTGAATTTTTAGGCAGTTCTCTGAATTTCTGTGACGTTCTTTGGACATCTGAGATGTTTGTTGAGCATCTGCAAAGTTTCCTGATCTTTGTGAACGTTTGCTGAAGATCAGGAAAGTTTTTAAGCTGAACTTCAAGGAACTCCCACAAGTTCCCTGAACTTCTGAGAAGTTCCCTATACTTCTGAAAACTTTCATGAACTTCTGAGGAGCTCTCTGAACCTCTAGACAGATACGTGAACTTTTGAAAAGCTTCGTGAATTCCTGAAAAATTCTCTGAACTTATGCGATGTTCTCAAATTTTTCTGGAAAGTTCCCTGAAATTTGTGAAGTTTCCTGAGCTTTGTGTGAAGTTCCATGAAACTCTGGGAAGTTCCCTTAATATCTTGGGTAGTTCTATGAACTTCTGAGATTGATAAGTTTTCTGAACTTCTGTACAACTCCTTGAATTTCTGGATAGCTGCCTGAACTTATGAGAAGAACACTTAACTTTTCGAAAGTTCCCTGAACTCATGTTAAGCTGCCTGAATTTCTGGAAAATTCCCTGAATGTCTGGAAAATACCCAGAATTTCTGAGAAGTACCCTTAGCTTTTGGGAAAGTGTTTGAGCTTTTGAAAAGTTCCCTGAATTTTTGGGCAGTTTTCTGAATCTCTGGGACGTTATTTAAACATCTGAGATATTTGCTGAGCATGTGGAAAGTCTCCGGATCTTTGTGGACCTTTGCTGAAGTTCAGGAAAGTTATTAAGCTGAACTTCAAGGAACTCTTACAAGTTCCCTGAACTTCTGAGAAGTTCCCTATACTTTTGAAAAGTTTCATGAATTTCTTAGGAGTTCTCTGAACCTCTAGGAAGATTCGTGAAATTTTGAAAAGCTTCATAAATTCCTGAAAAGTTCTCTGAACTTATGCGATGTTCTCAAATTTTCTGGAAAGTTTGCTAAATTTGTGAAGATCCTTGAGCTTTGTGAAGTTCCATGAAACTCTGGGAAGTTCCCTTAATATCTTGGGTAGTTTTATGAACTTCTGAGATTGATAAGTTTTCTGAACTTCTGGACAGCTCCCTGAATTTCTGGATAGTTGCCTGAACTTATGAGAAGAACTTTTAACTTCTTGGAAGTGCCCTGAATTCTTATAAAGCTGCCTGCATTTATGGAATATTCCCTGTATTTATGGAAATGTACAAATGGAATTTCTGAGAAGTACCCTTAGCATTTGGGAAAGTGTATGAGCTTTTGAGAAGTTCCCTACATTTTTTAGCAGTTCTCTAAATTTCTGGGACGATCTCTGAACATCTGAGATATTCGCTGAGCATCTGGAAAGTTTCCAGATCTTTGGGGAAGTTCCCTGATCTTTTTGGACGTTTGTGGAAGTTCAGTTTTCAAGCAAGTTCTCCGAGCTTATGGGAAGTTCCTTATACTTCTGAAAATTTTCATGAGTTTTTAAGGAGTTCTCTGAACCTCTAGAAAGACTCGTGAACTTTTGAAAAGCTTCATGAATTTTTGGAAAATTATCTGAGCTTATGCAATTTTCTTCATTTTTTGGAAAGTTCCCTGAGCATTGTGAAATTCCCTGAGCATTGTGAAGTTCCATGAAACTCTGAGAAGTTCCTTGAATATGTTGGGTAGTTCTATGAACTACAAGTTCCCTGAATTTTCGAGAAGATCCCTATACTTCTGAAAAGTTTCATGAACTTGTAAGGAGTTCTCGGAACCTACAGGAAGATTCATGAACTTTCGAAAAGCTTTATGTATTTCTGAAAAATTATCTAAACTTATGCGCTGTTCTCTAATTTTTTAGAAGGTTGCCTGAACTTTATGAAGTTCCTTGAGCTTTGTGAAGTTTCATGAAAATCTGGGAAGTTCCCTGAACATCTTGGGTAGTTCAATGAACTTTTGAGCAATACCCAAAACAAATGGATAAGTTTTCTGAACTTCTAAGAAGCTCCCTGAATTTCTGAATAGTTGCCTGATATTATGAGAAAAACACTCAACTTTTCGAAAGTTCCCTGAATTCACATGAAGCTCCCTGAACTTATGGAAAATTCCCTTTATTTCTAGAAAATACCCAGATTTTCAGAGAAGTTGCCGGAACTTTTTTGAAGAACCCTTAACTTATGGGAAGTTCCCTGATTTTCTGGGATGTTCTCTATACATCAGAGAGAATCACGAAATGTCTGAGAAATTCTAAGGAGATTTGAGCATTCTCAAATGTTTAGGAAACATTCCATCCTAAACTTAAAATTCCTTAGAATGCTTAAAATTCCTTAGAATATTCATGAATTTCTTGGACGTTTTCTGAAATTCTGGTAGAATCCCCGATCATTGGGGAAGCTCTCTGAAAATCTTGGAAGATCCCAGGACTTCTGAGAAATTTCTTCAATTTCATTGGGATTTAGGAAGTTCTTTGAGCTTTTGAGAAGTACCCTGAATTCTTGGGCTGTTTTCGGAATTTCGGGAACATTCTCTGAACTTCTGAGATATTTGCTGAGCATCTGGAAAGTTTCCTGATCTTTCGAGAAGCTCCCTGATCTTTCTGGACGTTTGCTGAAGATCAGGGAAGTTTTTCAGCTGAAGTTCAAGAAACTCTTGCAAGTTTCCCGAACTTATAGGAAGTTCCCTATACCCTACTATATGCTGTTTCCAAAAAAGAGATAAGTTTTCTGAACTTCTTGAAAGCTCCCTGAATTTCTGGATAGTTGCCTGAACTTATGAGAAGAATACTTAACTTTTCGGAAGTTCCCTGTATTCATGTAAAGCTGCCTTAATTTCTGGAAAATTCCCCGAATGTCTGGAAAATACCCAGAATTTCTGGGAAGTTCCCTTAGCGTTTGGGAAGTTCTTTTAGCTTTTGAGAAGTTCTTTGAGTTTTTGGGCAGTTCTCTGAATTTCTGTGACGTTATCTAAACATATGAGATATTCGCTGAGCATCTGGAAAGTTTTCTGATCTTTGGGGAAACTCCCTGATCTTTGTGGACGTTTGCTGAAGTTCAGGTAAGTTTCTTCAGCTGAAAATCAAGGAACTCCTACAAGTTCCCTTAACGTCTGAAAAGTTCCCTATACTTCTGAAAAGTTTCATGTATTTCTAAGGAGTTCTCTGAACCTCTAGGAAGATTCGTGAACTTTTGAAAAGCTTCATGAATTGCTGGAAAATTCTCTGAACTTATGCAATGTTCTCTAATTTTGTGGAAAGTTCTCTGAACTTTGTGAAGTTCCCTGAGCATTGTGAAGTTCCATGGAACTCTGGGAAGTTCTCTGAACTTCTGAGAAATACCCAAAAAATGGTTAAGTTTTCTGAATTTTTGGGAAGCTCCCTGAATTTCTCGATAGTTGCCTGAGTTTATGAGAAGAACACTTCTGAGTTAACCACCTCTGAAGAAGAACCACTTCTGAATCTGAATTTCTGGATAGTTTCCTGAACTTAAGAGAAGAACACCTAACTTTTCGGAAGTTCCCTGAGTTCATGTAAAACTCTCTGAATTTATGGAAAATTCCATGGATTTCTGAAAAATACCCAGAATTTTAGGGAAGTTGCCTGAACTTTTGGGAAGGACTCTTAACTTATGGGAAGCTTCCTGGAAAATTCCCTGATTTTCTAGGTTGTTCCGTAAACATCAGAGAGCATCATAAAACTTCTGGGAAATTCTTGAATTTCTTAGAAGTATCCTGAGCTTCTGATAAGTTCTTTGAGTTTCTGGAAATTTCAATGAACTTATGCGATTTCTTTTCGACATGTGGGAAGTATTTTTGTTTATCAGTATCTTAACCTCTTCCGGTATTCCGGGTTCGCAAATACTGCGGGCCGTAACTCTTCAGGATAGCTTTGCAAAAATTTCACAGGGTCAGCAGGTTGGTTGACTCCCCAACCCTAACATTTTTGTCGCAAAAACTAGCTGATAAACCTTACGCCAACTTTCGTAAGCCTGCAGTGCATTTTTGTAACGAACTCAGATCGACTCTTAAAGCGGCATTGCAACTTGACTGCAAAAAGTCAGAAAATGATTCTAGTTGTCGTATAATGTCCAGGAAAACCTGCCTTGGCATGCGGAAACGAGCTTGGCGTATAGCTGAAGTAGTCCTGGAACAGCTTCTGATGACCACGACGGAAATCACGGTCGACGTTGGGGCGTCTTCCAGGACGTGGTCCTCTCCGTTTTGACTCTTGTTTTACCGGTGCCAAGTTATTAATTAGCATTATCTAATATCGTTTAACTTAAAAGCATGCTTCCACACACTCACGTTCAACCAAACGAAAGAACAAGTATTTCTTGTCGTCAGCTTACAACGCACTACTGGCATTAAACATTATTTGGTGAAATCAATCAATGGCAAACATTTTGCGAAAAATCTGCGATCTCTGAAAAACATACTTCTGATCTCTGATGTTGAATGATTGACAGGATGACAGGTGTTGGCGATTTCAACAACAAGAAATACAACACCAGTGTGGGGAACGCAAAGTTAGTCTATTTTAGCTGGTTCTATTCAAGTTTTGCTGCTGCAAATCAAGTATAAAGTTATTCAAAAAATAGACCACCGATGAAGATGCCCTTAATTTATTGATTTCAATGTTTACATAAAATTTAAAAAAAAACTGTTATAGCTGCATTTTTCATCACCAAACCCTTACCAGCGATGCAAACATTATATATTTACAAACTGTAATCACAGCATACACCTAACGAAAAAAAACTGCTTTATTTTCCAGCTGGATGGTGCCACCTATCAGGCCACCATAGACACGTCCTGCGGCGGAGTGGGCCGCAACATTGCCGAAGGAATCTGGAAAATCTTTGGCAACGTCAACCTGATTTCAGCCGTTGGAAATGATCAAGTGAGTACAGCGAGCCATCACATCATGCCAATAGAACCCCATTCAACCCAATTTAGTTCTTGTGGGCAGTGTTAATTTCAACAGCTGCCAAAATCACTCCCATCATCCGCATCTGCCATCCTACCCAGAGCCACACTGGTTCCGCAAATGTTTATTTTTATCTGATTCCAATTATTTACTCCCCTTCCCCATCGTCGTCGGTTCGTTGACAGAACGGAGATTACATAAAGCGACTGCTGCCAAACCACTGTGGGCCATCGATTCTCACCGCTGGCGACCATCCAACGGCGAACTGTTCCGTCCTGTTGGACAACAAGGGAGACTGCAAGCTGGTCGTGGGGGACATGTCCGTCCACAATGCCATCAGCACCGAATGGGTAAGTTTTTTAGACCACCGAAACCGCGTTCGACATCAATCAATCCGCAAATATATTTTTGATGCGACCAGGACGTGGCTTTGTCACATGAAACTAAGCCTTGTTGTGGCTAAGTTATTTAAGATTTAACTTATCAACGCCCTCATATTTTAATTGATTGATGCAACGGATTTGTAATCGAAATTTTGCAACTATTTGCGTCTACAGTATCGGACAAAAGAATATTACATCACAATTGATTCGTCTCTTTATAAATGTTTGAAGAGTTGTTACTATGCTTGTACTGCCCGTGGCCAAATCTAAACTATTGATCTTGCCAAGCAATAATACAAAGAAGGCTCTCAATTGGTAGTACTAAAATGTCTTCTCAGTTATTAATTGAGAACTTCTAATATTATCTTTGAAACTAGTATAACAAAAAATCAAAATCCGGAAAGAAGCGGAAGCGGATATAGTCTGGTGATAATCCCGGTAACTCGATATTCCGAATGTTCGATAGCAAATACCGAGTTTTCAAACAGAGTGTTGATATTCTTTTGTCCAATACTGTAAGCCAACCACATTCATGGGTTTCAATTTATTTTCAAATCTATGCTTTGCAGAATCGAAAAAAAAACTGAATTTCATTAAACAACCTGTCAAAATCGAATGCTGCCGGGGGTTGACCTCGTCAATTTAATTAGTAATTTCAATATTTTCCTTCAATTCATCACCATTCAGATCCATTTGCACGCAAACCTTATTCAGGACTCTCCACTGGTTATAATCGATTCCAACTTAAATGAGGCAGCAATGAAGGAAACTTTCAATCTATGTTCGCAGTACGAAAAACCAGGTTAGTGGATAATTTTAAGGTCTGTAAATCCAATGTTATGACAGCCAAGTGGCTCGGTATCAGGGGCTGGGTGGTTAAAAATAGCATATACATATTGTTTAGCTCAGCAATGAATACGGCAGCCCTAAGTTTGCTTCATTAAAATTAAAGAAATGGCACATTTGTTCAACATTTTGGTCATTTGAGTCGCGTTCCGAGCCGTTTTTCCACTTTTCTTAAGCTTCCGCTTCATTATTGCCCAAAATCTCTGGTTGGGCCGGAGCTGCGGGCAGTTGGGTGGATTTATGTTTTTATCGATGAAATCTACGTTATTATCGCGGTACCACTGGATGACTTCCCGGCTGTAGTGGCAACTTGCCACTACATGTTTTGCCACGATCCGAGAGCCAGCGACAAATACAAATTTTCATCGGAACCTGTCTTTCGACGGCTCGCAATTCATGGTTTTTCTTGAAAAATTCACTACTAGCCTTGCATTGAATCAATGACCGTACTGGCCATCCTGGGACAACCCGGATGCCATGGAGAAACATTTAAGTGGTGACAAATTATGGTTCTTTACAAGCAGTCTACTTCTAGCCTTGAGAGGGATCAATGACCATATTGGCCAATATGGAACAACACAGATACCCTGGAAGAATTTAACAAGATAGTAAATGAAAAATTGACATGGTTTCCTTTGACAATGACTCTTAGCTTGAATGAGTGACCATAGTTGCTTTGTAAATATATGATCGTTATATGGTTGAAATATTGAAGCATCGACATGTTTCGGTGAAAACCCTTATTTGTCTCATCCTGAAGGGTTCCTTTGGAGTATCCGGGTTGTCATGGAGTGGTCAATGTGTTTATCCGTCCATTTATTGACTAGCAGTAGATTGTTTACAAAAATTCACGAAGTTTGAGCCGTCGAAAGGCTAAACGTATACTACTCATGAAAAATCATGAACTTTGAGCAGTCGAAAGGCAAGTTTCGGTGAAAATCTATAGTTGTCCATTCCTAAACAATTCCCACGGTTCATCAGGATTGTCTCGGAATGGTCAATATAGTCATTGGGGCATTTCTGGGCTAGAAGTAGACTACACAACCAAAATCATGAAGTTTGAGCCGTCGAAACGCATTTTTCGGTGAAAATCCACTTTCATACCCTACTAAAATGTTCTTCAGGGGCATCTGGGTTGTTTCAGAATAGCCAATATGATCATTGATCCATTTCAAAGCACGAAGTAGACAACGATCAAAAATCAAAACGGTTCCCCCTGGGCATCTGGATAGAACCGGATTGGCTAATGTAGTCACTGACCATTTCTTGGCTAGAAGCAGACTACTTATAAAAAATCATGAACTTTGGGCCGTCGAAGGGCATGTTTCGGTGATAATTCGTATTTATCGCCACATAAGGGTTCATCCGGGGAATCCGGGTTGTTTCAGATTTCCAATATGGTTATGGCTCCATTTTAAGGCTAGAAGTAGACTTTTTTTATGAGCAATCATGAAGTTTGGGCCGTCGAAAGGCATGTTTCGTTGAAAATTTGTATATGTCGTAGGCTCACGGACATGCCGTCGTCAGACGACGATTCCATGGGGCCAATCGGGTTTAAAATAGCAGTACTCAACCGAAACTAACAACGGGGACTCTATTAAGCATTTTGCAAAGACTTTAATTTTCGAAAGATAAATTTTCCACAATGTTAATTTGAAATCCGGGTCAATATGACCCGAAACACCTTATTCGTCACAAAATGTTAACACCCAAGGAAGGTTAAGGCCACCCGCAACATCTCAGACCGCGATTTGGACAAAAAGTTTCGCGCCGCACGCAGTACTGTGCAACGGATTCGTCTCCGAGAAGGCTTTATGTCATACCGTGCCTGTAGACAACCAAACAGGGATCCAAATGCTAGAATCTGATAAAAAACTGTATGATCAGGTGTTGGCCAAATTCAATGGCTGTCTCCTCATGAATGATGAAACCTATCTGAAGGCCGATTTCAAACAGCTACCGAGACAAAAACTTTACTTGGCTAGTGTTCGGAGAGATGTTCCGGCCAAATTATCCAAAAGCAAATATTGCCATTCATCAGATCCCACAATGAACCTGTCATGTTTTGGCCAGATCTTGCAAGCCGTCATCACAGTAAAGTAACAGTAACCGAAAGACTCAACCCACCAAACTGTCTCCAGCTCAGACTGATAGAGAGATTTTGGGCTATTATGAAGAGGAAGCTGAAGGTGAATGCCAGTGTCATCAAAAGCATGAGAATAATTTGCGCCGGTTGATGAAACGAATTCCGGGAAAAGTCCGCCAATTTCTTCGGAACCGAGATCATTAATTTTTTTTTTGTATTTTCCTTCTAAAGTTCACATAAAGTCGAACATTCTAGTTAAAACAGAATACTATTTTGTTAATGCCTATCCGAAATATGCGCAGTAGTCTATGTTCCAATTCTACTGCAAGAGTCTACTTCGAGCATCGGCTGTGAACGGTTGTGTCGACAGTATGTTGTTGCGCACTATTTTGTTATCTGGCATAGCGCGTTATCAATTGTTTCAATAACCTATTGTTGGATATGGTGGTACGCCTGGCGTGTAATAAGTTAATATAAATTGGATTGAAAAATATTTTTGACGTTTCTGAGGCAATGGTTCAATCTGAAATTCTGACTTGTTTCATTTGTGCAAAATGACGGATAGCAGCCGCACATAGAGCTTCTTGCGTATAGCGTAACAAGCTTTAGTCTCTCATTTTGCAAACGAAAACAAAAATCGCTCTCTAGAAGTCAAAAAAATTCTAGAATCATAAACATCGAAGAAAAATAGTAAAGCATTCCAAGTTTTCGAGTACAAAATGATGCACATGCGTTGCGTGCATATTGTGTCAAGGACTTCGTAAACGTCGTTGACAGTTCGAAGACAATTCTCTGAGCTATCAAACTCTTTTCTGTTAAGTTCACCACTAGATACTTTTCATTTATTGAAAATTCTCGCTCCATCGTCGCTTTTTCGTGCGACAGAATGAGCACCTTTTGAACGAATGTTGTCAAATTTGGCAGCTCCTTCTTGGAATGCCCGATAACATAATAGTGCGCAACAACAAACTATCGACACAACCGTTCACAGCCGATGCTCGAAGCAGACTCTTTTTTCGTAAACTTTCAATGGGTACAACTACATTTGTCCAAACGCTGTTCTTTTCTCTTGAATCCGAGCATTGCCTTTGAAGACGGCATTTAGCATAAGGAGTGTATCGAATATAAGCTATCCACATACATTTGCGTTGTACACATGTATTTGTGATGGTTTTTTATGCTCTGAACACTGCATGCTGTGCGTTTGACTGTCAGCTTTCTTTTGTTTACTTGTTTGTGCGGTTCAAATTCTGCGTTTTCAAAATGTCGCGTATTGAAAAGGAAGTGAAAATTAAGGTTCTGGACACATGGCTAAGTGAGAAGGGTATTACTATGCGAAAATTGGCGAAGCGGTTTGAAATTCATCATGCGAGTGTTAAAACCATCATTAATAAGTTTGGGGAACACTATTCTTTGGATGAGCTACCTGGAAGAGGCAGAAAACCCGGTTCTTCCAACCCGAAACTGGAGCAGAAAGTGGTATCTCTAATCATGAAGAACAAATCAATGTCAATACGTGATTTGGCCAAAAAAGCAGGAACGAGTGTCGGAATGATCCAGCGTATCAAAGAGGCGAAACCACCTGAAGACCTACTAGAAGCAGAAAATCTCGAAACAAAGTGCAGAACAGAAGAAGCGAGCAGCAACAAGGGCCGGAAATTGTATTCGCGTCTTTTGCAGCGTCCGGATGCATGCGTTTTGATGGACGATGAGACCTATGTAAAGCAGGACTCAAAAACCCTTCCAGATCCACAATACTTTACTGCCGTCGTTGGGGAGGATGTGAGCGATGCGGACAGGTCGATTCAAGAGGAGAAATTCGGTCGAAAGGTACTGGTATGGCAAGCAATATGTTACTGTGGTTTGAAGTCAACCATTTTTTACACTACCGGAACTATAAATGCGGAAATCCATCGATCTGAGTGTCTCCAGAAGAGATTGTGGCTTTTGTATAAGAAGCATAGTACACCTCCACTGTTTTGGCCGGATTTAGCGTCGGCTCACTATGCCAAAACCACTCTCAATTGGCTTGCGGGAAGGGGTATTGATTTCGTTGAGAAAAATATCAATCCACCAAATTGCCCTCAGCTTCGACCCATCGAACGTTACTGAGCAATCGTGAAGAGGGTCTTCAAGAAGATTGGTAAGGTAGCTGGGAACATGCAGCAGTTCAAAAAAACTTGGGCTCAAGCGTCTAAAAAATGCGATGCAACACTTGTCCGGAACTTGATGAAGAGCATTCGATCCAAAGTTCGAAAATTCGTGAAGGAATAACTTAAATTTCATCCGGTCTTCATTATGTTCAAGTTTAACCTCGTACAATAAAGGATCAATTTTTTGTATGAATAAAATATCGGTTTTCAACATAATTTGAAAGAAAGTTTGTGGATAGCTTATTTTCGATACACTCCTTAGCTGCCAAATTCTTTATCAACGAACGTTTCCAGACACAGCTTCATATGCTTTCAAGCTATGTCCGGGAAGGGAGTTATAACATCAGGTCTAATGAAGATGATGTAACGCGTTACAGAGTGTGTTAATGAAGAGTAGCTTTTTCAAAAAAAAAACACAGTAAAAAGATTGACAGTCGTTGCGGAATGCCAAATCGTCTTTGTCGAAAATGTTGGAAAATTATCTCACTTTCTTGATTGCCGATTTAGAGACAACCTGATTTCCACATTTAAGTCCGGCAAAAGATTGCTCTCCGCCAGTTCTATTTCAAGTAATGATTTTGCTTTGACTAAAGGGTATTAAAAAAAATTAGAATTTTTTCAGTCATATAGTATATTTTCAACAAATTCAGTATTTTTTATTAAAAATATAATGTTTATTTTTCCAAAAACGTCAATGAATATTGGAGGAGGGGCCCTCCTAAGTAACAATTTTGGTTTTATGAGGGTTTTGAAGACCATGATTAAGCCTTTAAGTGTGCTTTAAAACCACAATATAACTTGAATTGTTACTTGGGCTGGTCAGCCGTGCGACGCAACTTATTCGCGATGCTCTCACAAGAGCGCTGGTCGGCACTGACGTCCATCTTCCGGATACAATTCCGGATCTTCGTGGTCAACTGCTTCGTATCCTTGGCCTGCCACTTATTTTTGTACACTAAAAATCCTCAATGGGACGGCATTGGGGCAAGTTGGTCGGATTCCTTTCTTTCGGCACGTACGGTATCTTTTTCTGCTCAAGGCACTCCAGAGTCTTCTTGACGTAATGGGAAGACGCCTTGTCCGGCTAGAAGACTTACTTCGCATCCGCATGATGCTATTTCAAGAACGGCAGAAGAAATTTCTCAAGACACTCCTCCTGGTACACTTGTTGATTGATGGCCAGACCGCTCGGTTTGAACCAAGGCTTTGAAATCCCTCTGTCCGATATGGCGATGTACAGCATAACTTTTTTTTCTTCAAATTTATGCTTAAACTTATATTTTACTTCGGAGGGTGTGGCCTACTTGTCGCTGGGATAGTAACTGTCTTCGAGAGCGGAAAGTAACTTTCGTCGTCCAGCACGAATGACGTCCCGCTGCTCCTTTAGTTCTTCGTCATCCACCGGCACTGCAATGTCACGGTCGCCATCTGCTCGTCCGTGTACTCGGGGGACCGACTCTTCTTCCGACAGATGATGTCCTCCATCTTGAGGGTTCGGTGAATCAAAGTATGGGAGCGTCACGTGGCCGGCGTCACGCAAACTCGTTCCGTCCTTGTTGTCGAACAACTTTTTTAACGTTTCCTTCCGATACCGGCCTTCCGCTCCACGCTCAGGGATGCCAGGATCCGGTAAACTGTACTCATGGGCACGTTTGCGTCTCGAAAGTGGTCTACCTTAAACTTTTTTCCACGATGACCATGCGTTTCGTAAAACCGTATAACACGCTCGCGGAGTGCTTGCTGTTTCGACGCCATCTGTGATTGAACTAACAGCACCCGAGTGAAAAGAAACATGCCACGCACTTCTACACTCAGAAAAATCGACACGTTGTTTCCACGTGAAACGCAGGTAATTTTCGTCTACTGCTAAAACCAGTAATAAACAAGTGGAATTCGCGTAAAAGCTATATGATTTCCACTTGAATTCACATTCTTTGTGAAAATCACATAATTACTACATAATTACATAATTACATGTTTCACGTACAATTCACTGGCACGCAGTGAATCAAAATGCGTGAATGCATGAATGATAAAGACATTGTCCTAACTTTTCAATGTTGGGACTAAAAATAATGTATCTTTATCATTGTTGCATACTCAACACAATAATGACAAATTGCATGACAGTTGAATCAAGATATTAATGTTTCACAACATCCGATTGTTATTTTGGAAAGAGACAAGGCGTTGTTTGTATATTGCTTTGTATGCAACATAAATAAATTCAATAATGTCACATGTTTCATCTACCTAAAAGAGACAATGTTTAGTTTTATCCCTCTTTCTCTCTCAAAAATTTTGTCGAGTGATGGGGGATAGTTGGTAAAGATGGAAGATCGATACCTACTGCTTTAATGAAAAACATACGATTTGCAATAAATTTCAGTTTGTTCTGTTAACATGAACTAAAGTGTTGTTTTAATATCTTAAGATAATTAATTTATTCCTAAAAATAATTTGATTTGCAACAGCTAGTGTTCATCTTATCAACCATTGTCCGTTTCATCAAAGCTATTGCAATCCCGACTAGTGCTGTTCTTCCAATAATCGAACGATCAGTAGTGTCCGTTCCTTCTGGCATTTCCTCAGTGAATTTTGTTGCGTTGTGTTGTTTAAAAAACATAAAAAAATGATTCTACATTTGTTAAAGAGGACAAAGAAAATTTGTCCCAAAAAGTTCGAAACATATTTCGTTCCGAGAACCCCCGTTCTCTTAGTTGTAGCCTGGGTCTTAATTGCAAGTTCAGGTCTTAATTGCAACCAAATTATTTGTGCCACATCAAGAACTCTCACCCGGAGAGTTACAATGTGTTTCCGGTGGGTATGGGTTACTTCTGAAAATATTATCTAAAATATTTCCAAGCTATCGTGAGACGTGTCAAATCCCATAAGGATTCGATTACAAGATGAATGGTAGCAATACAGAGTGCTCAGGAGAACGCTGGCCACATCCGGGCATGCTGCGGGTACCTATGGAGATGTGGCCAGTTTTTGATCTGAACCAAAACATTCCATGCGACATCTCTAATTACATTTAAATTCGATAATTGCTCAAAACCTTATTGGAATGTTCTAGGTCCATCCGGGGAAAAGCCTTCTTTTTTTACTTGGACCAGAACATATCATGCTACACCCCAAATCACATACGAAATCCAAAATAAGAGCAATAGTGGTAGAATCAAGTGTCAAGAACTACTACTGGCCACATCTGGAACGATCTGGGTCAGTGATGGTAAATGTACTGTATTTTGGTGTTTCTCTTCAGCTCAAAACCTAGAATCTACAATTGTATCTGTAGATAATTCAACAATACAAAGTTGTGATATGCATTCAACCACGTTTATTGAATCTTCTGGAAAGTCAAAGATATTATGTGATAATCTGGGATAATATTGGTCATTCTAAGTTTGCCTTGCAGCTCAAAAAGATAGTTACAATTGGTCCAGCCAAATCAAAACCAAGAGCCTATCGAGAATCATCAGTTTTGTTCGACATATTCAATCATAACTTTTCAACTTCAATTCATATTCATATGATTTATATCCATAATGTGCCAAAAAAATATTCTGTGAGGATTGACTATCCAATAATGTCGGTTGGCATAAAAGAATATCTACTGAACATAGTTGAATACATATCGTATATTTGTATAACCTAAAAATCTACAATTGGTTCTATCCCCCTAACATTATTTTTAAGATAAATGATGTATAAAAATATGAAAATTTGGCTCTGTAAAGTTGATTCGATTGAGCCTGTACAAATAAATGAATAATTAAAAAAAAAAAAAGCAACAATTAATATTTCAGCTCCTAATTTTTGAGCTCCAGAACTGTATGGCTGATAAAGAACATCCCAGATCATCTCATAGTGTTTGTTGACCATCTCTGGTCAATAAACATGTTTGAATACGTATCATAACTATGTGTAGCCGAAAAAGGTACAGTTACTATTATAGATCCTATGTTCAGTACTCCAGGACAGGTTGTATGACTTAGAATATCCCAGATTATCTCATAATATTCGTTGCTCGTTCATAAGATCCAATGAACATAGTTGAACACATATCGTACATTTGCACATCTGAAAAAGCTACAGTTTCAATGGTAGATCCGAATATATGAAGTAATGAACGGCCTGGTATGCCCCAGAACATCCCAGATTTCATCAATATTGTTGGTGAACCTTCCAGAAGATCCATTGATTATGGTTGAATACATATCGTAAATTTTAATAGCTGTGAAACTACAGTTACAACTTCTGATTCCAAGATCTGAGCTCCTGGACTGTTTGGATCACCTAGGTTATCTTATGTTTTAAGGTACACAAAGAGAATATTTGACACACTGCTGGCACGTAATGTTTACCTGATTTTACTCAAGAAGATTTGGTTACGTGTTCAGGTAGACGTTACGTGAAATTTCACGGGAAAACAACGTGACGATTTTTTTTGAGTGTAGGGAGTCCAGAGAGCAATTCTCTTGGAGAGAAAAAAATGTACGCTCTTCACTTTAATTACAGAAAGGTATTGAAATCATTCTCATTTTTATTGAAATCCCGTTATCAGATACCCGGGATTAACAATTTTCTCCATAGCGGCTCTAGCTAGTCCCGTCAAATCGTCAAAAAGAAACGAAGCCACTGGAGATTCGGTCTGAGATACGACTCTACCATTCCTGCAGACATGATGACAAAAGTCTGCTTTGATCCCAGTTCAGCTTTTTTTTCCTGCTTGCTAAACAGGGCAATATTTGTAGCGCACTTCTAGCAACTTGGTCATTTTACTTCCAACGAACTTTACAAACTAATGAACCTGAAAAAAACCAGAGGACTTAAGAAAGCGTTAGTTCTTGAAGCCTGCCAATGTTGGTGTGGCGCTAGTGACGATTTTACATTTCAAGGTCGGTTCACAATGGATTACATCTCTTCACAATATCTCTTCTACCAAACAACTAGTATCTGTAATTTAGATAAAACATTTTAATACCTACATTAATTGTTATGTTATGTATTCTCCGTGCGTGGAGTAACGATTATGATGTAGAAGGAGATGTTCGCTCATCACCATGAGGCATCAAGAGTGAACATTAATGTTTTTGGCTAGAATGAAAGATATGAAGAGCAAGTGTTGATAGTTCCGTCAGTGTGCGGCAGGTTCGAAATAGAACAGATGTTTTTATTTAGGAAATTGAGCAAAAGGGCATGTATCCAGTGGTACTCGAACCATGGACGTCAATGCTTGCCTAACATCCCACTGCGGGGTAGGTTGTAGCAACGGAACAAGTCCGCCACTTCAACAGGCAAAGATGACGTATGGAATAACGCTCATGTACCACTGTGGCTTGTATAGTTATTCTAGCGATCTATTGTGTGCACTCTGTTTATCGATGCGCACATGAGAAAGGAACTCTCTACTTTTTTGAGTTTGTTTTGATTCGCAACGACTAAGATCACTCAATGTAATTAATGTTTATCGCTAGGGCATATAAGAGGCTGATTACCCCAATATGGGTAATTTTGGTTCGTTCTTCTGACAGCTTTGGACTAGTCCTCAGAGAAGTTCTTCACAAAACTTTCGGGTAAGTCCTTCATGCAATATTGTCAAGCACCAATTTGACAGAAATTGAAAAATGCACAACTCATTTTTGAAAAGCATTCGTTTCTTAAAAAATGTCTGATTACATTTGGTGTCTTTGTTATTGCTGTAAGGTGGCTGCCACAATAGTTTTTGTGCTCTATAGTGACATACATTTGACTATTAAACAAATGGACTGAAACTTTATGGTATTTTAAAAAAGATAGCAATGTCACCACCCCAGGTTATCGGAACTTGTATAGTATAAGAAGAAAAAAATGTTGTTAAACTTGTCAAGTTAATCTTTGCACTAAAATTTAGATTAATACATACAAAAGCGATGCTTCAGTCAAAGCGATCACCTAAGAAGTCCAGTCTAGTAAAATAAAAACAAAAGTAGGTCATGTATTAAACCTCACCTGTCACAACCGTGTAGCCAGATCTTCTAAGCGGTACTTTTTTCGACACACTAAACAAAGCCAGCAGAAAATGATCCACGTGACAATCTGTTAGTCTTACCCCCTCCTTGGAGGAATTATGTACGACGTACAAGCCGCAGTCAATTTTTTGAACTTCTTCCAGTTGACAAAAATTCCCAATGGATTTTGAAACTCCCGACTTTTTCTCGCATATTTCCCGATGATTTTCGAATTCGCGCATTTTTTCCGCATTCCCCGATTTTCCTGAGCCTGTCGCCTCTCTTTACTTAATCCTGCTATCCAACATCCCAGTGATTTCTCGTGGAAGTGCTAAGATGTTCCCGGCTGCCAATAAAGCGAGTATCACGTCAACATATTCCTACCCTTTCCTTATTTTATCTGCATTTGGGCTGAGATGATGTTGTGCTTGTGTTGCCTTAGTTTCGGATCACCAGTTATTTTTACATTGAGGATGTATGTTAGTCCCAAGCATCGCCTGATCTAGCAATAACGGAGTAGCAACCTCGGGCAGTCAATCATACTCATGCTCAGTATCTCAAACTCAGACATCACTTGACTCAATGTAGTTCTACCGAACTTAATAGGAAGACCTGTTAGTAAATTTTTTGTAAAATAAACTGATTTGAATGATAGTTGCCCAGCCAAAACGTTTTATTTCGCGGTCCGGAAGAGTTTTTTTCGAAGTCAATAGAAAAATTACTACCCATTATTTTCACTACAACATTTATTTTCGTTACACTTGTAAGTTGTATATGATTCGTTACATTAAAAAAGTGATACAAAAGCTACTCCCTAGGAGAGGCTTCCTAAACACTAACGTGCTGTATATTATGTTTGTAAAACTGTTTCCAAAAATTCGAACCAAGAATTACATGCTATTGGTCGTTTAAAAAAAAACCTAGTAAACTAATTGGACGGCAAAGTATCGAACTGAGATTCTTACAGATTAATAATTGTCTTTTTCCTGCTTACGCTAACCGGTTACGCGGCTGCCTAAACTAAACATTGAAACGAGTTTCGTCAACAGAACCTTATCAGCTAAGTTATCAATGGAATTTATTCGAGAATAACGTTTTTGCACTTGACGTTCGGTAAAGCTAGGTAGAATACAAAACGGACGGTCACTAATAGGTAGCGAACTAAAGGTAAAAGTTGAAATTGGAAGAACGCGTGGTCAAAGTAGAAGTACGTTAATGAGAAACACCATCGCCGTGCAATGTCTTAATGCACTAATTAGAAAAATTCGAAATGGTCTTTGAAAGTTAGATGTCATCAATTTCGATGTTTACGCCAAGCGAACATTTAAAAGGACATGTGTTTTTTTCTTTAGTGACGTCAGTGTTTGCTTGGGTGCTTTGTGTGTATACGCGTTGGTTGGTATGTGTGTTCTTGTAAGGCCACATTTAGTGCATTGTTTTATGTCCCTTCTGCGTGGACCGGTTGATAATGATAGTAAGGTATAAAATTTGACGATTCATTCGTTGAGGTTTTCTGTTTGGATCTGCTACAGCCGGTTGGACCTGATTCCGGCGCTTGAGTGGATTGTGCTGCTCGTTTCGTGAGTTTGATTTGAAGCACATCTATGGGCCTAAACATCTCTACGATGATAAAGTTACAATAAAATAAGGTGCCGATTAGAGCTGGAAGCGGGCCATTTATATGTAGCCTCCGCTGTGCAGACTTCGGCTGGTGTGGTGCGACGGGTGGTAGCCGGGTTCATGCATTTGCATTTGCATCACCAGGTTCTTGGCTTCACGGCGCATTTCGTAGGATTTTTTGGCTTCCTTGTAGCAGCAGCAGCGCTGCCAGGGTGAGAATCATGAAGGCAACCACGGCCAGGGCGTACGACCAGACAGCACGTTGAACTTGGGATACATCAGCCAATCGCGGCGGTAGGCATTTCCTCCGAAAATGGCCACCGAGAGGAACATGAAGAATGCTGAAAAGAGGGGAAATGCTTGGTTAATGTGGATGGCAAGAGGTTTCTGAGAAGTAAAAAAATCATTTGAAAATATATCTGATACGGTAGAATACTACTTTAGCATAAGCATAAGCTTTCAAACCCTTTCTAAAAAGGGAGGGGTCTTGAACCACCATAGAAACATTCTTGCCTGCAAAACCCCCCACATGCCAAATTTGATTCGATTTGCTTGATTAGTTCTCGAGTTATGAAGAAATGTGTGTCTCATATGTATCAGAGCCCCCGTTCCTGAGAGAGTAGGGGTCTCAAACAATCATAAGAACCTTCCCCAGCCCCAAAAACCCCTTCGTATAAATTTTCACGTTGGTCGGTTCAGAAATTTCCGAGTCTATAAGGGTCTGACAGGCAGACAGACAGAAATTATTTTTTATGTATATAGAAATCTACCCTGCAAAAACCTCCACATGCCAAATTTGGTTCCATTTGCTTGATTTGTTCTCTAGTTGTGCTGAAATTCGTGTTTTTATTTGTATAAGAGACCCCTCTTTCAGTGAGCGGAGGAGTTTCAAACCACAATAGAAACATTTCTTGCCTTCAAAAACCTCCACATGCCAAATTTGGTTCCATTAACCTGATAAGTTCTCGAGTTATTCAGAAATTTGTGTTTCATTTGTATGGAAACTCTCTCCCGCCCCTCTCAGATGACGGAGGGGTCTCAAACTTCCATAGAAACATTTATCTCCTCCAAAAACCTCCACATGCCAAATTGGGTTCCATATGCTTGATTAGTTCTCGAGTTATGCACAAATTTGTGTTTCATTTTGTATGAGAGCCCCCCTCTTACAGGAGGGCGGAGGGGTCTCGATTTACCTTCAGAAACATTTTCTTGCCTTCAAAAACCTCTACCTGCCAAATTTGGCTCCATATTCTGATTAGCTCTCGAGTTATGTAGAAGCTTTTGTTTCATTTGTATGTGGAGCACTGTCACCCCAACCTAACAGAGAGAGAGAGAGGGGAAGGGTCTCGAACTATCGTAGAAACATTTATTGCCTTTAAAATCCCCGACATGCCAAATTTGGTTCCATTTGCTTTATTAGATCTAGAGTTATGAAGAAATTACAGTTTCATTTTGTCATGACAGCACCCTTCTAGGAGAGGGAGGGGTCTCAAACTCACCATAAAAACATTTTTCTCCTCCAGAAAAGCCCACATGCCAAATTTGGTTCCATTTCGCTTGATTAGTTCTTGAGATATGCCGAAACTTCTGTTTCATTTGTACGAGAGCCTCCCTTTTCTAGAGAGGGTAGGGTCTCTGACTATCACAAAGAAACATTGCTTGCCTCCAAAAACTTCCGCATGCTAAATTTGGGTTCCTTTGCTTGATCAGTTCTCGAGTTATGCAGAAATTTGTGCTTCACTTGTATGGGAGCGCCCTCTTTCCAGAGAAGGAAGGGTTTCAAACCATCATTAGAACCTTTCGGTGTCCAAGACGAATCCAACAAAGCAAAAATCTTGCCAAACGGTCCTTCCGCTCGCGAGTTAAATCGTGACAAAGGAAATCACATTTTTATTTATAAAGGAAAACTCATTTTTATTTATATAGATCATTCAGATTGATTACCATCAAACGGGGTGACTTGCAACACTTTCCTGTTTTATCTCATCTCAATAAAAGCTTTTTTGGTCTAGTATTCCATAAAAGTTGCAAAGTTGCTAGTTCCATAAAATGCAGACACAATAATATAAAATAACATTAAAATCTTTTTCCGACCAGTAATCTTATCGTTGATGAATCGGATGTGTGTGTGTGTGTGTGTGTGTGTGTGTGTGTGTGTGTGTGTGTGTGTGTGTGTGTGTGTGTGTGTGTGTGTGAGAGAGAGAGAGAGTGAGAGAGAGAGAGAGAGAGAGAGAGAGAGAGAGAGAGAGAGAGAGAAAATCACAGGTAATAAAAACACTTCCGAGAACAAATTCAACTTGCAAATCACAATCATTGTGCAACGGAAGAAAAAAAACTTCCACAGCTCTCCATCTGTACACCACGTGGTGAGAGTGCATCTGAAATTATATGCTGCCTGCCACTCACGTGCACATGCGCTCTCAAGCTTCGTTCGTTGCTTCTGGCCAGCAAGATGTCCGTTTTCTACATTGCACTGGTTTCTATTTAACAGTAGGACTACGTTTCTCTCTTCTAAACCGGGTAGCATTCCAAAAATTTAAAAAATTGAGAGCGTTACGCAAAAAGTGAAAGGCTTTTGTAACGCCTCTAGCTCCTCGTTCGACTCAAAAAGAATGACTTCATTGTATTAGAAAAACTCACAAATATTTCGCATTGAAATTTGAAAGAAGAGTTCCATTAGTATAAGTAGTTCAATATTTCAATTCAAAATGACCTACTTTTGCTGCCGCACAAATTCTGCATAATCAACAGGTTGAAAAAATGTTTTCCCTAACAAGGTCGTAGGAAACGGGTAGCAAAAGTCTTCTTCTTTTTCTTCTAACTTTGCTTTTTTGCCGGTGTCTGATTTTTCAATTGTGGCCCGTCCCCTATCGTGGAATTTGCTTCGTTCTGCATTTTCGTGACTCCCTTCTTTCTTGGCTATGCTATTAACGCTAGTATATAGTCACTGGCAAACGAAATTGGTTCAGT